>WNWK01038664.1:0-17827 GCA_009830355.1 Cherax destructor | reverse complement strand
ATGTATCTGCTCATATGTATGTATCTGCTCATATATATGTATCTGCTCATATGTACGTATCTGCTCATATGTATGTATCTGCTCATATGTATGTATCTGCTCATATGTATGTATCTGCTCATATGTATGTATCTGCTCATATGTATGTATCTGCTCATATGTATGTATCTGCTCATATGTACGTATCTGTTCATATGTATGTATCTGCTCATATGTATGTATCTGCTCATATGTATGTATCTGCTCATATGTATGTATCTGCTCATATGTATGTATCTGCTCATATGTATGTATCTGCTCATATGTATCTGTTCTTAAGTATGTATCTGTTTATATGTATGTATCTGCTCATATGTATCTGTTCATATGTATCTGTTCATATGTATGTATCTGTTCATATGTATGTATCTATTTTTAAGTATGCATCCGATCATATGTATCTGTTGATATGTGTGTTATCTGCTCATGTGTATTATCTGTCCATATGTGTGTGTTTCGTGTATATATGTGTGTTACTTGTTCATAAGTGTGTGATTACGTGTTCATAGTGAGTGTCGCCTGTCCATGTGTTGTTGTTGTTTGTGTATGTATCCAGGTCACAAGTTGATGTTTGTTATCTGCTCTTGCTCATTATCTGTCCATAGTGTGTGTTTTGTGTTGTTGTGTGTATATGTTCTAAGTGTGTGTGTTTGTTATTACCATTTTGTCCAAGTGATTTCATGTCATAACATAGCTGTTGTATTGCTGTGTAATGTTGTATGTAGGAAATGTTTCTGCCTACTGGTTGAACTGCCTAGTGTGAAGTAAGGTCCCATGTGTACGGGTGTGTGTGTGTGTGTGTGTGTGTGTTTGTGTACTCCCCTAATACAGTTTACAGGGGTTGATTCATCGCTCCTGGCTCTACCTCTTATCTTTTTCTATTTACAGCTTTTATATTTTTGTTCTCTCAAAGACATAATCATGCCTACTATTGAAGCTCTGTATGGTGTTTGCCTCTACCAGGGGCAAAACATTGTGTGTAACATTCATAATAAAACTTTGAACAAGTTCCTAAAAGCTGTTGTGAGGTTAGTTAGCCTTGTATATGTTAGTGAAGTGAAGGTGATGTTTGTGAGGTTAGCTAGCCTTGTATATGTTAGTGAAGTGAAGGTGATGTTTGTGAGGTTAGCTAGCCTTTTATATGTTAGTGAAGTGAAGGTGATGTTTGTGAGGTTAGCTAGCCTTGTATATGTTAGTGAAGTGAAGGTGATGTTTGTGAGGTTAGCTAGCCTTGTATATGTTAGTGAAGTGAAGGTGATGTTTGTGAGGTTAGCTAGCCTTGTATATGTTAGTGAAGTGAAGGTGATGTTTGTGAGGTTAGCTAGCCTTGTATATGTTAGTGAAGTGAAGGTGATGTTGTGAGGTTAGCTAGCCTTGTATATGTTAGTGAAGTGAAGGTGATGTTTGTGAGGTTAGCTAGCCTTGTATATGTTAGTGAAGTGAAGGTGATGTTTGTGAGGTTAGCTAGCCTTGTATATGTTAGTGAAGTGAAGGTGATGTTTGTGAGGTTAGCTAGCCTTGTATATGTTAGTGAAGTGAAGGTGATGTTTGTGAGGTTAGCTAGCCTTGTATATGTTAGTGAAGTGAAGGTGATGTTGTGAGGTTAGCTAGCCTTGTATATTTTAGTGAAGTGAAGGTGATGTTTGTGAGGTTAGCTAGCCTTGTATATGTTAGTGAAGTGAAGGTGATGTTGTGAGGCTAGCTAGCCTTGTATATGTTAGTGAAGTAAAGGGGTGATGTTTGTGAGTTAGCTAGCCTTGTATATGTTAGTGAAGTGAAGGTGATGTTTTTGAGCTTAGCTAGCCTTGTATATGTTAGTGAAGTGAAGGTGATGTTTTTGAGCTTAGCTAGCCTTGTATATGTTAGTGAAGTGAGGTGATGTTTGTGAGGTTAGCTAGCCTTGTATATGTTAGTGAAGTGAAGGTGATGTTGTGAGGCTAGCTAGCCTTGTATATGTTAGTGAAGTGAGGGTGATGTTTGTGAGGTTAGCTAGCCTTGTATATGTTAGTGAAGTGAAGGTGATATATGTGAGGCTAGCTAGCCTTGTATATGTTAGTGAAGTGAAGGTGATGTTTGTGATGTTAGCTAGCCTTGTATATGTTAGTGAAGTGAAGGTGATGTTTGTGAAGTTAGCTAGCCTTGTATAAGTTTGTGAAGCGAAGATGATGTTTGTGAAGTTAGCTAGCATTGTATATAACAAAAAAAGGCACAATACCGTGACTGGAACAATACACACACAACTCTCACAAATAAAAAAGAGAGGAGCTTACGACGACGTTTTGGTCCGACTTGGACCATTTACAAAGTCACACTAACACACAGGACAGGAAGAAGGGGTATTTATAGGCAGGCAGACAGGGATGGGCATAAGAAAGTGGTGGAGGGGTAATGGAGGTAGTAGTGGTAGTGGTAGTAGTAGTAGTGGAGTCAGTCATATTCTAGGAAAGGAGCACTGCAATGAAGCTGGCGGCCCACATAGGGTAAGAACAACAACACAGAGGGGGGAAAATGAAATTAAAATAAAATAAAAAAGGACAAATACAAGGCAAAAGAAAAGAAAGAAAACACAGAGGAGAAAGGAGAAAGAGGAGAACATTCTTGTCTTGATATAAAGGACGAGAGGAAGTGCCTTATCTAACAATATTTTCAAGTTGTGATATTTCTTGAAGAAAAAAATACATGCGATTCACCAGAGTCGCTGAAACCAGCCACAAATAAACGTACGGGAAAATGAAAGCTATCCAGATTTTCTGACGTATACAAATCTAATGATCTCTGCGTACTGATTGTTATAAATACTGGTTGCGTCAATAGGGATAATTACACCAGTCTTCTGAAGGTCACACAAATCAATAATTGTAGGTAATCCTCAGATAATTTGACTCATCAAGGCTTAGAGTCATTCATGGATCACAGGTGGGTGATGGGAGGGTAGCAACACTTCAGCCAGGCTGGCGGGTGCGGCAAATATTATACATCATGTATGCAACAAGATCACAGTAAACAGGTAATATCACAATATACAAAACAACCACTGTGAACAAATATTGAACATCTAAGTGATATCGTGATTTTTTTTACATGTCCTTGATTATGTGAGAAATCACGAAAGCGCTTGGATGTTCACTATTTTGTCACAGTGGTGGTTTTGCACATAATGTATGTAATATACTTTCACTGGCCACTTCGTTAGTATAATTCTACACCAGTTCGATAATGGAAATATGTAATCAGCCAGTCACGTGACAGCACCTCAATGCCTAAAAGCATGAAGCTATGAGCAAGTGACTCAGTTGTTGTTGTTGGTGGTCAAACAGAACATCAGAATGGGAAGAAATGTGACCTAAGTGACTGACTGTAGAATGATTGTTGGTGCCAGACAGTCTGGTTTGAGTATATCAGAAACTACTGATCTCCCGAGACTCAATTTTTTTCCCTTGAAGTGTGGGATTTAAACAATGAACTGAAGTAGGAACCTTTAAATAGATGTATGGATTTTTCCAGTTATCCTATAAATCATCCAATCTACGATGAAAGTAGAAAGGCTGAGTAGGAATTATTTAAATGTGTAGTCGGAGGGAAGAATATGAGTGAGATCATCTCACTGAAGACGAAAATAAATTAAGTGAATGTTATAGATCATATTATATGTTGAGCTAAAGGCATTCCTTTACATTTCATACTCATTTTAACTCGTAAAAAGTTCTGGAGATGAGAGTGGCAAATCAACCAAGGGGACGAGGGGGGTAGGCGGAGGGAATTGAATGACACCTTTAAGCCTTTCGTGTTGCAGCCAACACTTTAAGAGCATTGCAATAAATAGAAAAGGAGATCAACTCAAGTATGTGTCTATGGCGACATCCTACAATGAGAGAGCCACCTAAGCCTACCCAGCCTGACTCTCAGATGATAGATGCCAAAGGTTCAAGGAAGTATTTTGATAAACAGCAGAGACAGACAGCTCTGGCCATAAGCTCTGTAGTTGTGGTAATAAGCGGGAAAATTTATCAATACTGATACGTCAAAATCAAGATAGTACCATGGAACTTTTATGAGCTTTGTTATAACCAACAATTCAACTTTCTCGTAAGCTCTGTGATTTTTGTATCACGATATCAGGTTCATATGTACGACCATAACATATGTTAAGTGGGAGATGTGCATTATTAAAATTAATAAGAGAGGTGTGTATAGTTTTGATGACAAACGGTATTTCATTAATGTTTATAAATCATTATGATATGGGACATCTGACGATACTAAAATCTCAGTAGTATTGCGAATGGATTTCATTAAGATATTAAAATTGTGATATTTTATAATATATAAAATAATTCAAAACTTTTTCACCCATTGATTTGAATTATCTATTGTCTAAACCCAATGTAATAATGCTGGATTTTTGTAACTATTGACATTATATAAAAAAGATGCAAAATAACTTACGTTTTTATTCACCCATGCTAAATAAAATGAATAAACTATATGAATTACACAATACAAAAAATATAATGAAGGAATTTAGCAGCGGGTGTGTGGGAAGCGTCGCTGTCTGGCTAGTGAGTCAAGTGCTCACTAGGGAATCATAAAGCCATTTATATAATTACTAATAATAATAATGATAATATTTCGTAATAAAAAATTCTATTTTATTATCATCAGCTCACAAGCATGACACAAAAACTAAAGACATTATCCTCATATATACTGATAGGCATGAATCACTCGGTATACATTTGATAAGTTGACTTATGGGATAAAGTATTCTTGACTGGTGTTGAACAAGTATATGAAGCCTTGATGATCCTCATTTGATGAGACACTTGTGCAACATTTGCGTGTCTTTATTCTGGAAACGTTTCGCCACCCAATGCCTTCTTCAGTCCGATGCTGAGAAAGGTGGAAGATGAGGAGGAGTTTGATGTAATCAAACAATTAATCAATCAGTCAGTCAGCCTGGAGTCGATGGCTGGCGAAATGTTTCAGAATAAAGTTGCCTGAATGTTGCACAAGTTTCATGCATCAACATATCTGTTTTCTTAACTGTTTGTTTACATCCCAATATCTTGGGATCTTGATGCAACACTTGTCTAACCTATACACACACATTATAAAAGTTACTATTCATTGTGTACATTGTTTTTATTTTGCTTAAATTGCATTTCTCTGCCACTTACACATTATTATATAAAATCTCTATTTCAGATTAACATGAAGAGACAAAGATCCCTGAAGAGTTTGGAGAACTATGCCATGTATGTGACAGGTATACACCACCTGGTCAACTTTGCTATGTATGTGACAGGTATACACCACCTGGTCAACTTTGCTATGTATGTGACAGGTATACACCACCTGGTCAACTTTGCTATGTATGTGACAGGTATACACCACCTGGTCAACTTTGCTATGTATGTGACAGGTATACACCACCTGGTCAACTTTGCTATGTATGTGACAGGTATACACCACCTGGTCAACGAAAACAAACAATCGAATCACGATTACATAAGAACACTAGTACTGTTGCAAGATTGTCGACGATAAAACTCCACACACACACACACACACATGCTGTACTGTTTGTACTTCTAGACTGGCACAGTTGATCAAAGGAAAACGTACATTAATGCCATTTTCAGTCCTACTGGTGTGGCCAGAACCCAAGAATCGCCTCAATGATTTCTGCATGGTTAATGTGGTTGTTGTTGTTTTTTTCCAGAATTATATTTTGTGTCACAAAGTGAAGACTCCTGTACCTGTTGCAATTGTTGCTTATGTAAACTTGAGAGTAGTGAAGAAACTGATAACACTGATCTTCATGAACCACCAGAATCTGAGACTGAAATAACCTCATTTAATCGCTCTACACTAGTTAAGTTACCTACTCAATATGCTGAACTGCTGGGGTTTCTTAAACACAAAGAACATTCTCATTTTCATTCAGACAATACCAGTTTGGTGGCATTCTATCAGATGGAGAATGTTGTGTGTTTGTGTACTGATGTGAGTGATCTTATGAAGTGACTGGACTATAAAGAACATTGTAATGAATGTAGACTATTTATGGGTATCTGGAAGGTTAGTTACAAAGCTGTGCTCCTTCACAACGGCAATAAAAGACATCGGTGCCAGTGGTTCATGCTGAGAGAAACCTCACGAGTCCATAGGGCCCTAAATGTGATAGGGTTAACCTTTGCTCCCCAACCTGGTTACAAAACATATGTGCTGCCTTTGTTTGTAGAATAACCGTGACGATACTAACACTAAAACATCAATGAATGGCAGGCAAGGAAAGATGATATTCCAGGAAAATTCAACATACAACATTTGCCACTCGTGCATCCTCAAAAGATATTTCTTCTACCATTACATATATAGTTGGGCCTTATGGAATACTTTGCAAATGCTATGGATGGTGAAAGTGCCGGTCTCTTTACCTTAAGGAAAAATTTAGAGGAGCTTTAACTAAAACGAAACTTGAGGCCGCAGTATTTATTGGACCACAAATGCGTTAATTGCCACCAACTCTCTTCCTATCAAAACTGACCCCACTAGAGCTGGCATTATGGTAAGCTTTCAACAAGGTTTTCCAGAACTTCCCAGGAAAACACAGAGTGGACAATTATGTAGAGTTAGTGCAAAACACAAAAGAAGCCTATAGAATATTGGGTTGCTTAATGTCTCTGGAAATACACTGTCTTCATGCACACCAGAATTTCCTTCAAACCAATTGTGACGTTGTCAGGTTGGTTTCAGTCCCAACATGATAGAGGACTACTGTTGGTGTCTTCAGAGAGACCATTGTTGGTCAACAGCGTAAATCAAAATATTCCAGTGAGAATATTTTGATTAATGTCCTTGAAGTATTCTTTAGCAGTTAGTTAATAATGGGAATAAGTTTTTATTGACTCGTCATATTGATGGAGCTTGATAAATAATTTCGTGTTATTTATTTATAAAATTTCCACGATACGAGCCCACCATAAGATGAATGCCAATTTAGAGCGAAACTATAAGAACATGAACCCACCTCCATAGCATGAACCCACCTCCATAGCATGAACCCACCTCCATAGCATGAACCCACCTCCATAGCATGAACCCACCTCCATAGCATGAACCCACCTCCATAGCATGAACCCACCTCCATAGCATGAACCCACCTCCATAGCATGAACCCACCTCCATAGCATGAACCCACCTCCATAGCATGAACCCATTACCAGAACATAAAGGACACCAAGGGTAGTATAATTAGTCTCCTTCATTAGAACTGAGTAAAAACTTTATGATAAAACTGCAAGTGGAGTTAAAACACCTTTTCTTTCACATCAGTGATGAGATGACAGAGCAGTGAGAGCAGCAGGTGGTCTAACTTGTCTCTGTGCCCTCATGTTCCTATTTCCCGCCTCTCCAGCTTTATCATTCTAAACGCCCAAGTGCCCAAGGTTTCATGCCACCACTGTCTTCCCAGATCTTTCTGCTCTCAAATGCAATCATGTTTTGGTCATCTTGGCAAACCTTCGCACTTCTTGTTTGTGGACAATCTTGGTGAGCTGTGGATTTCATGTTAGTAATAAACGTGACACGTCGTATGTAGGGCCACAAATGAGTTTCTGTTGAGGTTTCTGAAAACTAATTTTAAGTCTGTCAGTTCAGTATTAGTCACAGAGGTTATTCAGTTAGTGTGCGCCTCCGACAGTGCGCTCAGTACTATGATTCTTGAATAAGGTTAACAATTTTTATATCCCTGGTCTTTCCTGACGTTCAGGTCTTCTTTTCTCTGCTCTTTTTAGGTAACTCTTAGGTTTTCCCCTTTTAATTTCACATTACCGTTACATGGTGATACAGAGAATGTCATTTTTATCTTGTAAAAGTAGTAAGGGTCCCAGTAACTATCCCTGTTACACGTACCCATCCTGAATATTTCATGCAGTTATTCATCCTTTCTTTCCCTTCAATTGCGTATTCATTGATTAGTTACATTGCTTTTTGTGACATCCCAGCAGCTTCCTTCTGAAATCTGTACACCGGTCTTGTGGAATATTACTGCAGTAAATTTTTAGAGATCCAAGAATACACAGTACAATAGTCCTTCTCTTTCATTTTTTTTATTCTTCTAGAAGCCCTTTCTATTAAAATTAAAATTAAACATTATGCATATTACGAATACCGGCCTCTGTTTTAGCGCTAAGTAAATAATCCCTTAATTGAATGCTTTGACTACACTCGTTTTTTCATTATTCTGGCAACTGATGTGCAAATTAGAGTTACTGGTTGACAGTGCTGATACTTCCTCTTTCTGAATCTATGCCTCTGATGTTTCTAGTTCTCTAACTCAATTCCTTCTTCACTTCTATCACAACTGTGTAGACGGATTCCTGTAGTCGTTGATCTTCTCTTGTTTACTCTGGTGTTGCCTTTGTCGCCATTGAGAACACCTCAGAAAATCATTTTCTCAGGTCTCCCAGACTTACTAGTAATTCCTCATTTGCGCTCTTTTGTTTCTTAAGTTTATTATCCGATATTTTAAAGTTTCCTTCCTTTTGCTGTGACTGAAAAAAAAAATCTTTTCAGATTTCGCTTTTTCGATTATTTTGAAAATGTCGTTCATAGTCCGCTTTCCATATTCACGGTCCGTTTTCCATTTTTTTCGATATTGTCTAAGCCTCTGCATATTTAAGTTATTTCTGTTCGTCGACTTACCTCTTGTTGAATTAATAAGCTTTCATCATCTACTGACACTTCCCAATTATGTACTATCTTATTTTTATCTTCCTTCTATTGATCTTTCTCATTGTAATACAAACTGGCGTCTTTCCATAGTTTCCTATTTTTAAGTGTGCTAAATAAGTTTTCTTGCTGCTTTAGTTTATCAAGGTCGTCAAATCTCAAAGTTGTTGCTCCTTGATTTTTGGTTAATATGAAAACCAAGTTTATTCTTACTGATCCATCCACTACTCTCGTTGTTGTGTTTCTGGTGTGTCCTCACATAGTTATATTTGGCTCTGTTATATTAGCTCCTCGCGCTTCCTCTTAAGTTTTACTGAGCAGCTTTACTGATGTCTTACCATCTGGTCCTGATCTCGAAACTTTTCACGCCAATATACTTAACCTGACACGCAACACTAATGTATTTACACAAGTGAATGCTGCCAATTTCTCCTAGTTAACCTTTCCTCTCCAGCTTTTTAATGGAATTTCTAACTTGAGTGTATGCTTCCTTCTATCTTCTGCCCATTAACATACATACATCTGTCTTTTGTGAATCTACTTACCTTCAATTTAAGCCTCATACCTTTGTTTTTAAATATGTACCAGTGTTTCAGCTTCGTTCTGATTTTTTTTCCTTATAGCGTTTGCCAGTATATTTCATCCTCGTTATAGCGTTTGCCAGTATATTTCATCCTCGTTATAGCGTTTGCCAGTATATTTCATCCTCGTTATAGCGTTTGCCAGTATATTTCATCCTCGTTATAGCGTTTGCCAGTATATTTCATCCTCGTTATAGCGTTTGCCAGTATATTTCATCCTCGTTATAGCGTTTGCCAGTATATTTGATCCCTTTGAAATATGTGTATAGCTGGTCGTAATTCGGACACACTACTGTCATGCTAATTAGTTGCGTATGATTTAGCTATTTTATTAAACTAAATTTCACGGAAAAATCTTGTAGAAATGCGGGAAATTGATAGGTTATTCTAGTGAATGAACTGTGTGTTATTACATGTGTTTTAGACATTAGCACTGACACCGTTCACATCTAATTTAAAAACTAGTGTATTAAATTATATGTATTACGTATATCACAATAATCTGGACATAATAAAACTATATGACTTATCTCCTGAATTAATTTTCATTTGTGTTTTTACTTATACTTTTCTTGAAAAGTCCTTAAACAATCTGAACACTTATATTTTTCAGGTTCTGCATGAACTCTCAATAGTTGAACAAGTATTATTTTTAATAAAAATAGTCATAAAATAAGTCAACTATTAAAACAAACATTTAAACTGACATTGTTTCCTCGCTGAATGGAAGTACTGAAAATCGAAAACATAGAAAAATTAAGAAATTTTCCTATGGAACTTGCAAGAAATATATAAAGAGTGGCAAAATAAAGGTAGGGAACAAGGAACATGGAAAAATAGAGGTAGGAAGGAAGGAGCTGAAGAAAGGTGGAGACAGTCACTCAGGACAGGAAAGAGACCAAGAAAATGATAAAAGACACCGAGAAAAATGAGCTAGAGAAAAAGACGTCTATAACAGGGAAACAAGAAACAGAACAACCAGAAGAAATATGCTCAGAGAGAATGAGTAAGTCAGTAAACATAAGCAGTGAGGACATCTGCAAATACTATGCTTCAGCAATGTTCCTATATGGGAGAAAATGCTGCTATCAACACACCAGTAAATGTGTAAACTGATAAGGAAGGGAAAGTGTCCCTTTGAAAAGGAATGTAAACACTAGCATCCAGTGATGTACAAAGTCTCATTGCAGTTCAGATGAGATGCAAGAGTTTTGGGATGGATCTATAATAATAAATACCTCTGACTGAGATATACCTGGTGGTCGACATGAGAGGACTACAGCATTTTCCACTGAAGGTGGAATAATCGATTTGGCTTTGGCCAAAAGACGTTTGAAATTAAACAAAATGAACATAAACACAGATGTCAGCTGCTGCTGGTTATCACCTGGACAGTGTTGATGCGAGGTCGCAGAGTGTCAAAGAAACATTGTAAGGTTCTTCAGTAGATGTTTAGTCTATCGGGGTTGGCTCCCGCTTGAGTTTGGGCAGAAGAATGGAGGAAAATAAATGTATATGTTAGAAACCCAGACGAGGTTATGCGACCTTCCTTAATCAACTTGGACACCTTCAATTACATTGTCACTGACAACGGTAAAACAGAGGCAGTGTTTGCTTAGCGCTTACTTGCTTATTTTCCTGATTCTGCACATGACTGTGGCTGTCAGTAAGTAAGAGAGAGGTGAAGGTTTATAAACTAAAAGAGGAGGCAGTTAGGGTAAGATATAAACAACTATTGGAGGATAGATGGGCTAGTGAGAGTGTAGGCAATGGGGTCGAAGATGTATGGGGTAGATTTAAAAATGTAGTGTTAGAGTGTTCAGCAGAAGTTTGTGGTTACAGGCGAGTGGGTGCGGGAGGGAAGAGGAGCGATTGGTGGAATGATGATGTAAAGAGAGTAGTAATGGAGAAAAAGTTAGCATATGAGAGGTTTTTACAAAGTAGAAGTGATGCAAGGAGGAAGAGTATATGGAGAGAAAAAGAGAGGTTAAAGAGTGGTGAAAGCAATGTAAAAAGAGCAGATGAGAGATGGGTGAGATGTTATCAGCAAATTTTTTGAAAAAAGAAAAAGTTTTGGAATGAGATTAATAAGTTGAAAGCCTAGAGAAAAAATGGATTTGACAGTTAAAAATAGGGAGGAGAGTTATTAAATGGAGAGTTAGAGGTATCGGGAAGATGGAGAGAATATTTTGAGGAGTTTTAAATGTTGATGAAACAGGGAAGCTGTGATTTCGTGTGTGGGCAAGGAGGAATAACATCTTGTAGGAGTGTGGAAGAGCCAGTTGTGGGTGTAGGGAAGTTCGTGAGGCAGTGGGTAGAATGAAAGGGGTAAGGCAGCTGGGATTGATGGGATAAAGATAGAAATGTTAAAAGCAGGTGGGGATATAGTTTTGGAGTGGTTTGTGCTATTTTTAATAAATGTATGGAAGAGGGTAAGGTACCTAGGGATTGGCAGAGGCGTGTATTGTTCCTTTGTATAAAGGCAAAGGGGACAAAAGAGAGTGCAAAAATTATGGGGCATAAGTCTGTTAGTGTACCTGGTAAAGTGTATGGTAGAGTTATTATTGAAAGAATTAAGAAGTAAGACAGAAAGCAGGATAGCAGATGAACAAGGGGCTTTAGGAAAGGTAGGGGGTGTGTAGACCAAGTGTTTACAGTGAAACATATAGGTGAACAGTATTTGGATAAGGGTAAAGGGGTTTTTTGTGGCATTTATGGATTTGGAAAAGGCGTATGATAGGGTAGATAGGGGGCAATGTGGCAGATGTTGCAGGTGTATGGAATAGGAGGAAGGTTACTGAAAGCAGTGAAGAGTTTTTATGAGGATAGTGAGGCTCAGGTTAGAGTGTGTAGGAGGGAAGGGGACTATTTCCCAGTAAAAGTGGGCCTTAGACAAGGATGTGTGATGTCACCGTGGTTGTTCAATATATTTCTAGATGGGGTTGTAAGAAAATGAATGCGTGGGTCTTGGCAAGAGGTGTTGGGCTAAAAGATAAAGAAGCAAATACAAAGTGGGAGTTGTCACAGTTGCTTTTTGCTGATGACACTGTGCTTTGGGAGATTCTGAAGAGAAGTTGCAGAGGTTGGTGGATGAATTTGGTAGGGTGTGTAAAGAAGAAAATTGAAAGTGAATATAGGAAAGAGTAAGGTGATGAGGATAACAAAAGAATAGGTGACGAAAGATTGGATATCAGATTGGAGGGAGAGAGTATGGAGGAGGTGAATGTATTCAGATATTTGGGAGTGGACATGTCAGCAGATGGGTCTATGAAGGATGAGGTGAACCCATAGAATTGATGAGGGAAAAAGGGTGAGTGGAGCACTTCGGAGTCTGTGGAGACAAAGAACCTTGTCCATGGAAGTAAAAGGGAATGTATGAGAGTATAGTTATACCAACGCTGTTATATGGGTGTGAAGCATGGGTGATGAATGTTGCAACGAGGAGAAGGCTGGAGGCAGTGGAGATGTCATGTCTGAGGTCAATGTGTGGTGTGAATATAATGCAGAGAATTCGGAGTTTGGAAATTAGGAGGAGGTGGGGATTACCAAAACGATTGTCCAAAGAGCTGAGGAGGGGTTGTTGAGGTGGTTTGGACATGTAGAGAGAATGGAACGAGACAGAGTGACTTCGAGTGTATAAATCTGTAGTGGAGGGAAGGCGGGGTAGGGGTCGGCCTAGGAAAGGTTGGAGGGAGGGTAAAGGAAGTTTTGTGTGCGAGGGCTTGGACTTCCAGCAAGCATGTGAGCGTATTTGATATGAGTGAATGGAGGCATATGGTTTTAATACTTGACGTGCTGTTGGAGTGTGAGCAAAGTAACATTTATGAAGGGATTCAGGAAACTCGGCAGGCCGGACTTGAGTTCTGGAGATGGGAAGTACAGTGCCGGCACTCTGAAGGAGGGTGTTAATGTTGCAGTTTTATAACTGTAGTGTAAAGCACCCTCTGGCAAGACAGTGATGGAGTGAATGATGATGAAAGTTTTTCTTTTTCGGCCACCCTGCCTTGGTGGGAATCGGCCGATGTGTTAATAAAAAAATAAAAAAATATATATATTCATATATATATATATATATATTCATATATATATATATATATATATATATATATATATATATATATATATATATATATATATATATATATATATGTATGTATATGTCGTGCCGATTAGGTAAAACTTGCTATTTTGGCTTAAATAGCAACGCTCTTCTTGCCATATAAGACAAGCGAAAATTTGTGTATGCAATAATTTCGCAAAAATCATTCTCAACCTAACGAAAAAAATATATTTCATTGTGTTTGTTTATTATTAAATTATTGTTAACGTATCTAAAATATATTAAGTTGGGTTAGGTTAAATTAAATTGCGCTTGTTGTAATAAGGTTAGGTAGGTTTTCAAAGTTTTTCTTGGTACAAAATTATAAATTTTTCATTAACATAAATGAAAAATATATATCTTTAAACGTATAAGAGAAAATTTTAGAAAGGACTTAATTTTAGATGAGTTCTTGCTAAATGACCAGTTTTACCTAATCGGCATGGAGTGTGGCGGTGGATTGAGGGTGGCGGTGGATGGAGGGTGGCGGTGGATGGAGGGTGGCAGTGGATGGAGGGTGGCGGTGGATGGAGGGTAGCAGTGGATGGAGGGTGGCGGTGGATGGAGGGTAGCAGTGGATGGAGGGTGGCGGTGGATGGAGGGTGGCAGTGGATGGAGGGTGGCAGTGCATGGAGGGTGGCGGTGGATGGAGGGTGGCGGTGGATGGAGGGTGGCAGTGGATGGAGGGTGGCGGTGGATGGAGGGTGGCGGTGCATGGAGGGTGGCAGTGGATGGAGGGTGGCGGTGGATGGAGGGTGGCGGTGCATGGAGGGTGGCGGTGCATGGAGGATGGCGGTGCATGTAGGGTGGCGGTGAATAGAGGGTGGCGGTGGATGTAGGGTGGCGGTTCATGGAGGGTGGCGGTTCATGGAGGGTGGCGGTTCATGGAGGGTGGCGGTGCATGGAGGGTGGCGGTGCATGGAGTGTGGCGGTGCATGGTGGCGGTGCATGGAAACTTGTCAACTGCATCGCAGATAACTATCGTTACGCTGATGATGGGCAACATTTGACGACCTACTAGACCTTGAACAGCGCAGGTACGAGTTTCTGTTTTGGTGAGAGTTGACGCTGCTGGTGTTGACGGTGAGAACACATCCACACCTCGAAAAGCGGAAGAAATGTCTTTGTACTGTTACAAGGACATTGTTGATAGAGCGGATGTGGGAAATGTGTGTGTGTTCTGCATGACGTACTACAATATACTACATCCAAGTCTCGATAACATGGAAGGATCTGTATTGGCTGACATCATAAACCTCGGAGTAATTGAAAAACCTAGAGTTCTGTGTAATGGTGTTGGTTATGATTTCAGCTGATACCAGGCAGTCAGTTATGTTGGTATGCTATGTCACGAGTGTTTGCCAATGACTTGATCTGTAACCTGTTAATGTTATCGGGTGAAGGAAAAACAAATTCGTCCAAGGGGAAGTGGTCTCCTGATAACGTGTAACTAGGAAGTGAATGAGAATGGAATGTCAGATCCAGTATTAGAATCGCTTAGAATGTGTTGAAGTCATTTGGACTATGGCTTCAAGTTATTCTCTCCAGTAATACAACAGTCTTGAAATCAACCCAGCGTCGAGGGAGAAACTGGGAGCGGCATCAAAATTTTCAGGGTTAACGCAGGTACTGGAGTCAGTCAACCAGGTGTTGACCGAAACTGAGGATTAGTGGGCGTGCCAGGGTAAGGAGAGTGTGCTGCAGGGATCAGGGACCCCGGAGCAGACAACATGAACATGACATTAAATGACAGATCTTTCTTAAAAGGACAATTCCGAGGAAAAACAAAAAGAAACCGTAAAATCACGATGTCCCTAAAATCACAGTGCTGATGCTACATGAAAACCACCCTCTACGCTGCCCTGCATATCAGGATTCTCAGCACCCATCGGTGCTAGTTGTATGATATCATTGACCCCATACCCATCTGTGGCGAGTAGTCAAGTTACTGATATAATGGGTCAGGGATGGACCCCAAAGTTGATAGCTGAGCAAGTTACAAGAATGATTACAAGTTACAAGGTAATGATTTCCAAGTTACAAAGGTAATGAATCCAAGTTACAAGGTAATGAACTCACAAGTTACAGGAATGAACTCACAAGTTACAAAGGTAATGAACTCACAAGTTACAAAGGTAATGAACTCACAAGTTACAAAGGTAATGAATCATGTAAGTAAATGTACTTACTTACGTAAGTACATTTGAACAATCATGAACAAATTATAAGCAAAGAGCAATTCACTAGTCTACACCCGGTTACAACTGTAATGAGTTCTTGGTGCAAATTTTAATTGTTGGTCACACACACACACATACATACATACATGCATATACACACACACATACAAACACACATACACACACATACACATACACATACACACACATCACACACACGTACATACAACAGGCCCAGTGAGCTAGGCTCGGCCAATAGTAGATGTGGCGACCAACAACACCTGTTGACTGCCACATCGAGAGTCATACCCCGGTCACTGTCTCCCCCGGATCCGAAAGCGGACTAAAAGCTGAATTACTATGTGGCAATATTTCCCCAATAAGGAGGGAGAGGAAAAGGGTATTTATCTGGCAGTTATATTCGATCCGAAGAAGACAATAGGTCTAATACTTTTGATCCCTTCGCAGCGCCAAGGGACCCCTTCCCCTTAATTAGAAATTTTTTGAATCACAGCATAGACAGATGTTAGCAACTGATGAGTTAGAAAACGTTGAAAAAATGCCTGAGAAGCATTTTGGCTTTTAATATATGGGTTTTCTGGGTATTACTAAGATTGAGAATTTAAAAGAGCATGTTGAAGATTTGAGTGAACGGTATTTGCTCTAGATTTTAGAGCAAATTTGGGAGACGCAGAAGCCTAGTGAACGTGTTTATCAGGACTCTCAAACCACGGTGTAGAGCCATCACAAGATATGTGATGAAGCCATGATGTGTTATTAAGTTATCTGGGGTTTAATTCTGTAAGGACCCAAAGAACTTAACTGTGTACTATTATTAAAAAAGAAAAGATTTTTCGATAGACTCAAAGCCCTAAACCTTTTCTCATTTAGGATAAGAGACAATGAGGAGCTTTGTCAAACCGACAAGATATTGAAGCTTTTTGATATAAACTCATAAAACTATCTGAAGTGCAGAGTAAGTCGAAAACTCAAAACAATGGCATGGGACTTCCAGCAAGAGTTGCAATACGAAAGTGAGTATTCTTCTTTTTCCAGCAGAATTATAGAAGACTGGAACAAAGTAACGGTGAAGCTGGAAGTGTAAACACAACATAGTCATTTAAGAAGCAGGTGGACAAACAAGGCAAATGAGAGATTCAAAGAAATTCTAATGATAAAAATAAGGTACATTTGTGCCTTATTTGTATCATTAGAAGGTAGGTAGGGAAGGAGGGAGGGAGGGAGGGGTGGTGGGATGGAGAGAGAGATGGAATTAGAAAGTTTTGTTCATTATCAATGGATTGTGTGTGTGTGAGAGTGTGGTGGTGAACCACATGTTTACAAGTGTAATATATCCTATCTCACTTTTTATTCCTTTGTCTCTCTTGCAAATCTTAAGGAAAGATGGTAAAGAGTGATAATGGTGACTGGGAACAGCCTGAAGGATCCACAACTCTTTAGCAAGCTTACCTTAATAGGTAAGTAGTAGTGTGTTGTAATACGGTGTTGCTGTTACCTCGTCTTGTTTATCTTTATCCTCTCACATCTTAAGGTAAGATTCAAAAAAGACATTGTGGAAATTCAGGGATAATGATTACTTTGAAAATTTTGAAAACTGGACAACACATTAGCAAGACTTACTGTTGAGGAAAATTCTAGTTTGTGTTCTATTAAATTATTGCTCTTACCTCTTGCAATTTTTTTAGTGCCTTTTTTCCCTCTCAAATCTTAAGGAAAAAAGGAAAAGAGATATGACACACAGATGATAATGGTAATTCAGATCACACTGAAGACTAGACAACGCCTAAACAAATGTCTTTATCAGCCCCCTTTGGAGATACCTAATAAATGTCTTTATCAGCCCCTTTGGAGATACCTAATAAATGTCTTTATCAGCCCCCTTTGGAGATACCTAATAAATGTCTTTATCAGCCCCCTTTGGAGATACCTAATAAATGTCTTTATCAGCCCCCCTTTGGAGATACCTAATAAATGTCTTTATCAGCCCCCTTTGGAGATACCTAATAAATGTCTTTATCAGCCCCCTTTGGAGATACCTAATAAATGTCTTTATCAGCCCCCCTCCCCTTTTGGAGATACCTAATAAATGTCTTTATCACCCCCTCTTTGGAGATACCTAATAAAGTCTTTATCAGCCCCCTTGGATACCTAATAAATGTCTTTATCAGCCC
>WNWK01038663.1:0-17827 GCA_009830355.1 Cherax destructor | reverse complement strand
CAGTATAACTGGATTTGGGTGAGAAGACATATGTTGTGTCATCTACCAAATAAAATGGGTTTGAGTAGTTGTGATGCATTCGGTCGTCATTTATGTAAATGAGGAGAATAGGAGTGGCCCAGGACACTTCCTTGAGGACTCCGACTGTGGTGGTTGTGTGGAAGGTTCGCTCCATTTGTGTACACGTATTGGCTTCTGTTGGTGGTATGATTTTAGGTAGTTGAGTGGGTGCCCCCTTATACCATAATGTGCTAATTTTGTGAGCAATAAATCATGGTCGACTGTATCAAAAAAGCTTTGCGGAGATCAATGAAGATTCCCAGTGAGGACTACTTTTTCTCAAAGTGCTGTACATTCATTATTGATCATTATATGTGTTGTTTTGTATAGGCAGTAAGCAAGAAAGATCATGTTTTGGATATATCATTGGTTTCCGGGAAAAAAATCAATATATGTAATGGCATGTCTAGGATATTGGTAAAGGTTTGTTCAAGATGGACATGGCTCAATGTGCTCCATTCTGGATATGTATGCACTTTGTTTTGAACAATTGATCATGAACATGGGGTTTATGTAGTGTGGGGAAGGGTTTGTATGGGAGACAATTGGTATTTTATGATATGTAGTAAACTCTTTCATGTGCATAGACTGTTCCTATGTGGCTATGTGGCTGTTTTTGGTTAGTTGTTGTTGATCTTTTGGATTTATAGTTTACTATTGTAATGTTTTATTTGTGTATAATGAATCTAAATAAAAATATAAAAAAAAAATTCGGCATTAACAGTGTTGGCCAGTATAACTGGATTTGGGTGAGAGAAGACATATGTTGTGTCATCTGCAAATAAAATGGGTTTGAGTAGTTGTGATGCATTCGGTAGGTCATTTATGTAAATGAGGAATAGGAGTGGCCCCAGGACACTTCCTTGAGGGACTCCGACTGTAATTGGTTGTGTGGAAGAGTTCGCTCCATTTGTGTACACGTATTGGCTTCTGTTGGTGAGGTATGATTTTAGGTAGTTGAGTGGGTGCCCCCTTATACCATAATGTGCTAATTTTGTGAGCAGTAAATCATGGTCGACTGTATCAAAAGCTTTGCGGAGATCAATGAAGATTCCCAGTGGGACTTCTTTTTTCTCAAGTGCTGTATATATTAACTCCAACATGTGCGTAATAGCATCGTTTGTGCTCTTGTTTGTCCTGAATCCAAATTGACAGGGGTTGAGTACATTGTGTGAGACGAGGTAGGAATAGATTTGTCTATGAATTAATTTTTCGAAGAATTTAGAAAGCAATGGTAAATTAGAAATTGGTCTATAATTATTCAGGTCTGTTTGATCACCTTTGTGGTCCAAGTCTGGCCGAAACGTCGTCGTAAGATCCTCTCTCCCATTTAGATTTTGCCACCGAAGTGGCTAGTTTATTGTGCACCCCATATCCATCCTGTGGACGGTAGCGCAAGAGCATATGGATACACAAAAGGCCTAGGCACTCCCATGTGCGGGTTTGTGTAATTTACACATGCTACTATGTATGATAATTTGTGTAACTGTATTTATGTGTACCTGTACTCAAATGAACTTACTTCAGTGCCGGCGTTAGTGGAGTGCAGAAGTGTTGCTCAGGAAGTAAGACGCCTGGCACTGTCGGTGTTTAGGTCATGGGTCCACCTTATTTTATTTTGTTGCAGATTGCAGATTAAATAGGTATTGGTAGTTACAATGTAAATTGAGTGCAAGGAGAGCCACTGACATGCCATGGCATTAGAGGCAGCTTATTCTAGTAACTTAAAGACTATGTACTTAATATTAGAGAAATTTATTGAGTTTATTCTAGTTAAAAATTGTTTTCAAAATTACAATATGATGAAATTTTACTGTTTAAATTATTATATAATGATATTAGATTGTTACAGTAATGGTAATATGGAATTGAGATTATCTTAAGGAAAATAACATTGAGCATTTTTGACATTAACTTATAATATGAGTATTTAGTTTTGATTGAGTAGGGGGTAACATAATAGCAACATTAAAAATTGAGATTATCGTATAGGAAAGTAATAATGAGCATTTTTCTGAGTAGTTTATAGTATGATCATTTAGTTTTGGGTGAGTAGGTGGTTTTTGAGTTGAGTCTTAAATTGATTTTCAGACAAGATTATCTTAATATTTACTGGTAGTGAATTCCAGATTCTGGGGCCCTTTATGTGCATAGAATTTTTACATAGGTTGATATGAAAACGGGGTATATAAAAAAGTGATCTGTGTCTTGTGTTGTGGTCATGGGTCCTATTAAAGTTGGGAATTTAATGTTAGCATTTCTCTGCTTCTTTTCTCATTCCTTTCAGATTCGGGAGGGTTCAATAGAGCGTCAGCTTTTTTGGTCCTGAATAACCTCACCACTCATGGGCTGTCAACTAGTAGTTTGACGAAAATAATACGATAAAAACTTTACTTGAATTTCATTGGCTTGAGACTGAGGGAGAGTGACACGAGTATATCCAACTGTCATCATTCTATCAAGCAGGAAGGATTCACATGTCTATGATGCTCGTGGCTTGGTTGGTAACGTCCTCAGCTCACACCCAGGATAACCCAAAACAGTCAGTGAGTCATCGAGGACTGTATGTTTTATTTCCACTGGAGTTCTTTAATCTTATACCCTAGCATGCTAACCACACCAGTTAACTAACACCCAGGTACCTACTTACTGCTAGGTGAACAGGTGTAGCAGGTTTAAGGAAATATGCCCATTGTTTCCACCCGTGCCAGAGATCAAAACACGGACACTCAAGTGTGTGAGGGGAGTGCGTTATCAACCGAGGCACAGGACACAATAATGCATCGGCATCACCAGCTGATGTAGACATAACTAATGTCATAATGCCATGGCATGATAGTGGCTCTCTTTGCACTTCAATTCTATATTGTAATTACAAAATCTCAATGTAAACTTGCAATGAAATAAATTATTATTATTATTATTATTATAATAATAATAATAATAATAATAATAATAATAATAATAATAATAATAATAATAATAATAATAATAATAATAATAATAATAATAATAATAATAATAATAATAATAATAATAATAATAATAATAAACCGACAGATGAGCAGTTGTCACAAGTTGCGTCATTATGGCCGGAATACGATACAAATTAATGAATTCAAAGACAACTCACTCACGGAAGTTCAAGAAATGTTAGTTTTATCCACTGGCATATTAAGATAAGATAAGATAAGATATTATCATCCATTCTGGAAAAATACCCTGACTGCCTATTATAAATAAGGCATAACTACATAAAATTGTTTAAATTCAACCTTACCTTACAAAAAATATAAGGCAATATAAGTGATTCAAACCCATATATAATCTGCACTGTAATATTTTTGACTGAACTAATGTCTGCATAAGTAACTTAATAGATATAAACATGTATATAGTTCATTATTACTGAACTTAGTTAACTATCAAAACTTTGGTGCCCAGTTCCTTGACCCATTATGTGCCTCTGTAATATTTTGACTACCTCCCACAGGATGCGTATGGGGTGCATAATAAAGCCATTAAATTAAACTTATAAATTAAATAATATAGAATTTGATTACACATAATGTGGGGACTTGGGAGCTACCGGAAGCAGACATCTTAAGCTAAGACTGTAGTGCTTTAGTGTGGAAATAAGTCACTTTGACTTTTTTTGGTTATCATAGGTAATTTACACTATGTATAATAACTATATTTATGTGTACATGTGCCTAAATAAACTTACTAACAGATTGCTTGATTTATATCATACATTCGATACTACGGCGTCAACCCTGGCGACCCTATATACCCCCAACAAGATATTTATTTCTGTTCTTGTTTTCCTTATCTGAATCTTTTGGTAAAGGTAAGTGCTGTGGTGGTGCATATTACATGGTGTCAAAAGTATGATAGCCATGGCGACTAATTAAATAAACAAGGCTGAAGATAACCATGTAAAAGGACCCCAATGGAAAAAAAGCCACTTTGACTTTTTTGGGTTATCCTAGGTTCTCTACACATGCTGCTATGTATGATAATCTATGTAACACTATTTGTGTATACCTGAATAAACTTACTTGACTGAAGGCAGTCACTTCCAATTATTAACCCTGGAAGATTAACATTGTAAAGTAACCAAAACTTTTGTCGACTACTGATGTAAATATAATATACAATAACTCAGAAATAAATCACTTTATCTGACTTTTTGGGTTATCCTAGGTAATCTACACATATGCTGCTATGTATGATAATTTATGTAACTATTTATGTGTACTTGTACCTGAATAAACTTACTTATATCATCACCTCTATTCAGTCTCCATAAAATGCAAATCATTGAAGCAATGTAAATATTACGTAATTCTTTTGTAATTGACCATTTGTCCTTTGCCTCCTGTCTCATTATTGTACTTGTGATTGTAGTGAACTACATAAGTTGTCTTAAATAATACTCTAGGTCTAGATTTAATATCTATGATTAGTTTGCCTGAAATGAATTGCATAATTAGTGACTTTTTTGTCCCCACATTTTGTATCAAATTATATATGTATATCTACTGTACTCTTTGTATAGCTTGACAAATAAAAAATTATTTTAATTTTAATTATTAACTCATGTATGCTAATATCAAATCTTAAGTTTGAATTGAACCTATATGTCATAATTTATATTTACAGAAAAATACACTTTTCAGGCATTATATATTAAAAAGAACAGATAATTGATGTATGTACATACTGTGAGTGAGTAATGGTGAAGTGTTTCTTCTTTTTTGGCTCCCTTCCTTGGCGGGAGACAGCCGGTATGTAAATAATAACAAAAGATTGCAGTTCATTTGCTACTAGCTTGTCAGTAATACTCAAAATATTGGAAAATTTTGAAAAAAAAAAATATCCAACATTTTTTTCAGGCAGTGTTAATATCCATGCCTGAGGTTATATGATTAGCAGCCTGGAACCCAAATATAAACAGATATTGAACCATAGTGTCATACCTACAGTGCTAGTCACGGTATTATGCCGCCCCTCCCCCCCATACGTACCAAAACACAAACACATACCATGAAAGATTATAATACGTATATATATTTGCACACTTACTGAGGTTTTAATACTTGGTACTGCATCCTTTACGTTTAATCACATCCCTCAGCCGTGTAGGAAGACTCTCACACAAATTCTTGAGGGTTTTGGGAGGTATATTATTCCATGCCTCATGTAGAGCAACCTCCAACCGTGGGATGGAACTGATATCCTTGCCCAGTAAACTTCGTTTCACTATTGACCAGAGGTTCTCAATAGGGTTTAGGTCTGGGGAATTGCCTGGCCAATCATTAAAGAACCTCACTTCACAGACCTTAAGCCACTGAACTACAGATTTGGCGGTATGACACGGTACACCTTCCTGCATAAAAACCATAGCCCCACACTTGTCAAATGCCTCAGGTAAATTGTCACACAATAACTCCAGGTAATTATACTAGTTCATATACATACTGGTTTTGGGGAAGCACAATGAGTTCACCAACACTCTGAGCACTGAAACAATGCCAAACCATGAGCGAGTCTGAGTGTTTGGTGGTCCCACAGGTGTAGCGTGGGTCTAACGGGTCACTACCTCTGGGCCGGTACACATGTCCCCACGGTTACAGGTGACAGTGAAGGTTGCTTCATCACTCCAAAGTACTTCAGACCACTGTTGAAGATTCCAGTGAAGATATTTCTTTGCATAATTCAGCCTACATTTCTTCTGTGGCTTGGAGAGGATCGGTTTCTTAACCTGGCGGTGACTACTGTAGCCCTGTTCTGACACACGTCTGTTAACAATTCTTACAGACACCTCTGAGAGAAGATGTGGGTTCTTTTCTTTCAATTTTCTACCATTTATCTTAGGTGTACTCTCTAACTGCTTCTTTAACACAGTTAAGATACGAACAGATGTCTTCTTCAAGTGGCCAGGCCGAGGTTTGGCAGAAGGTAACTCAACACCGCCACCAGCCTTGAAACGCTGCACCCAGTTCCTCACTGAACACTCACACACACCAACATTCTCAACTATTTCTTTTGTCTGGTGCCCAGCTTTGTGAAGCCCTGTGATTTAAGCTATGGTTTCAGGTGTTAAAGACTTTCTTTTACACATAATCAAACATGTACTGTATAGCCCCAAAACCAAAGGGAACACCGGACAAAAGATGTGGCGGATGAAAGCCAAAAGTGCAACACTTCCTCTCACCAGGCAGCCATGTGAGCACTGAGGAGTCACTGTAGAATGTGGGAGCAGGCCGTGATGTCATGCTAACGGCTGCTACCTAGCATAATGCACTGATGAAAAAAGACCCCCATCTATGGCAGGCCTTTGATTTTCATCACGGCATTATGCCGGGGCGCTCACCTGGCATAATGCCGTGAGTAGCACTTTACCATGTTTGTTTTTTCAGTTTGTTTATGCATGGTTAAATATGTGTTTTTATAGATTGATATAGCCTAGCCTAACCTAACATAACCAAACTGACGAACTGGCCGCTACTTGATTGCCATGAAAATAACCATTAACCAACTCTGTTACCTCCACTGCTGGGCAAATAGACACTTCCTTTTAAAATACTGAGCACATTGAACAACATGATGTGATCAGGATTTTGCAAAAATAGGATAGGGTTTGTGATTTTTGGGAATACTGTACCTTGCATACTACTGTAATATGTAATAGTAAATAATAATAATAATGATAATTTAATCTTTTGTTACTTGGTTTGTATGGAGTATGTGGTAAGAGATCATGCAATAAATTTTGGTAGATTTATGTTCTGTTTTGTATTTTCAGTTTGAACATTGACCATGTGTGTGTCAAATGTGAGGTTGGCAGCCGATGCGTACTTGGTGTGTCTTCATCATGCTCTCACAACAGAGAAGGAGGAAGTATTGGGACTTTTAGTTGGAGAGTTTAGTGAGGTACTGTCTTGCATCTTGTTCTGGCTCTTTAAAGTTAACATTCTTAGTATCTTTTCAACTCTTTTTCTTTATTAGTTTACAGCTATGACTATTACAGAAATTTTCCTTCTCTATTATTGATTTATCTTTTTATTACCATACACTGTATGCAGTTACCATATCCTGTTTCTTCCTGTTGGCTAATGAAGGCATATTTTATGCTTTCAGTATTTCATTGTCACTCATATTTTTATTTAGCTCTGGGTGCCTGTTTGTAGCTTGTGTTTGGACTTTTTCCAGACTTGCCCGCATTTTTGAGGTGCATTTACCATACCACTATTACATATTCCAATTTTAATTTACTGTGTTGCAAGATTTTTTCACATTTTCCCATCTACATATCTAAAGACTGTTTTAAAGTTTGACAGTGTAATAAAATATAAATATATACAGTGGTACCTCGACATACGAGCAGCTCCCAGCTCGAACAATTATGTAAGTGTATTTCTGTAAGTGCTTTTGTAAGTGTATTTTTGGGGGTCTGAAACGGATTAATCTAATTTACATTATTCCTTATGGGAACAAATTCATTCGGTATTGGCACTCAAACAGCCTTCTGGAATGAATTAAACTCGTAACCCGAGGTACCACTGTATAAATAAAAATGCATATCAGTACATAAATAAAATAATTTTATTACACTGTCAAATTTTAAAATAGCAAAGTGTAACACATTCAGATTATGATAATGATGTCATGGATTGTTTTAGCTGGCAAGATGGTGATTGAATGAATGATGATGAAAGCGTTTCCTTTGGGCTAATCTGCCTTGGCATTATTAAATGGATGTTGAGGCAAAAAGTGTGGAATTTCTGATGAAGTTTTGGATATTTTTAAATTTATCCAATAGTCATTCTCATTATGTTTGTATTTTATTCCAATAGGGTACAGAAGTTGTGTGTGACATTCATTCAGCTGTCACCCTTAGGAGATCTGACAAGCGAAAGGACAGGGTAGAAATTTCTCCAGAGATGCTTATTGAGGTAAACAGCATATTATTTGCTGCTTGATATACAGGATGTAGCTACATAGAGTCTGCATTAATCTGTAAATGATACTGTGCATTTGTTAATGATGTTAATAAAATTGTTATATCAAAACATGTTAAGGCACACAGCAGTAGGCCTAATGGCCCATTGCTAGGCAGGTCATATTATCACACACTCATTTCCAAGTTATATTTTATGAATTTATAACCATGTTATATCTTTTGACAAAAGCTTAAGTTGTTTATAATCTTTTCAGGCCCAGCAGAGAGCAGAACAGATGTCAGCATCAAGTGGCCAAGAGCTACACATAGTTGGATGGTATCACTCTCATCCTCACATTACAGTGTGGCCCTCTGATATTGGTGAATATTTTCACACTGCTAATGTTGTGTTGTGTGTGTATGAAACTACCAGAAAAAAAGGAGAGCTTGATATACTGTACTGTATACTTCTTATTGTGGTAGATCTTCAACACCTTTTCCCATAGGACCTTCCCTTTTATTTGACAATCATAACAAGTGCTGCCATTCATCCTGCCATTTGCCACCATTTTAGCATGTTCATGGTTCCTTATTATTTGGTGGGACATTTCCTGTAAATAATTTTACACTACATTTCACCCTGAAATGTGTTGCTCTTCAGTCCATGAAAGACAATGCTACAACATATACTATCAGACACTCCATCTAAAGGGAACAAGAAGATAAAGATCACTCAGACCTTGGGAAATAAACCAGGATAGCTACAACCACTCCAGAGACAGAGGTTTTTTAGTGCCAGGAAGAAAAAAAACTGGCAAGAAATGACAGAAATATTACACCAACTCTGATCACTACCAGTGTGGAGGCACAGTCAGTAGCCTTCAATCCAGAACAACAGATATTAGTACCAGCAAACAGAGCCCTCCCTACATACCATCAATATGACTACATTTATCTTTGCAGATGTACGGGTTCTTAAGCCATCAACAAATAACAAAGTACCTTTCATCAGTGGACTGCTCACAGAGTCAAATGCAATGTTTGCAGCCTTCACAGAGACCCACATAAAGGATCACTTTGACACTGAAACATGGATCCCAGGTTATAAATTATTCAGATGCAACAGAATAAACAGGTAACAAGGGGGGGTTGCCTGTATATCACAGAGTCACTCATTTGCTCCAAATTACTAAGCACATCAAATGATGTAGTTGAAGTTAGTTGATGTTTTGGCAGTAAAGATTGAAAACTAAAAACTTGTCATTTTGGTTGTGTACAGTAATACCCGTTTTCGTCCTTAATTTGTTCCAGAAGGTCGGCTGAAATCCAAAATGGACGAAAACCGAAGTAATATTTCCCATAAGAAATAATGTAAATCCAATTAATCCGTTCCAGACACCCAAAAATATTAACAAAAAATACATTTTATAGAGAATAACTATAGTGTTGCAAGTCTTCAGTGGTCTTTGTGGTCATCCACTAAACTCTTCCACATCCTGGCCACTCACATCTAACCCCATGGACTTCCCCAAAGCCACAATAGATTCCACAACAGGCATAGGGTTGTCAAGTTTACACTAACTTATATAAGTTAGTAATAAAACTAGGCATTAAAAACACAATAAAAAGTAAAATACATACACAGTACAGTGGACCCTCGAGTAACGAGCACCCCGGAAATCGTACAATTATGTAAGTATAATATTGTAAGTGCTTTTGTAAGTGTATTTTTGGGGTCTGAAATAGACTAACCTACTTTACATTATTCCTTAAGGGAGTAAATTCGTTCGGTAATGGCACTTGAGCAGGCTTCTGGAATGAATTATGCTCGTTACTCGGGGGTCCACTGTACATTCATTACTTAAAATATTTGTAGTCTTAATGTAGGGCGAGAGGTGAGTAATACTTATTTGTAGGAAGTCAGGTGTAGGTAGCCGGTAGATGTAGGTAGCCTGGGCTACATACATACACCTACCTACATAGCTACACGATATTTAATGCGGCCCAGAGCCATATTATTACCATCGACATACCATGTTCACTGAGTTTAATCATTTCTAACAACTACCTTTAGATGCCATCATAAACAAAGGGAGAAGTAATGAATATTTCATGCCGAGAATTGTAAACAAAAGCATTATGTACGTATTAAGGGCGGTGACTGGGCCAGACGCAGATTCATACAGTTTTCTATAATGCTCGACCAGAGCATTAGTCCCTCCATCGACTACCACCCCTCGATAGCATATAAACATAGCATGTTTATATGCTATGTAACATGTTTCTTATATAATTTTGAAGAAAATATCATAGATGGATTAATGAAAATGTCTATATTAACATAAAAATAAGACATTTAATGTTCCCAAGAGTGATTATTATTAAACATACATATCATATAAACATTGCATGTTTATATACTATGTAACGTGTTTCTTATATAATTTTGAAGAAAATATCATAGATGGATTAATGAAAATGTCTATATTAACGTAAAATAAGACATTTAATGTTCCCAAGAGTGAGTCACGAACGTATGAGCGGCCCAGGTGAACGTGTCTGGTACGGACGATTTTTGAGTACCAAACCTGGGGTAAAATTTTACCAAAAAAAGTGCTCAATTTCCACATTGGACAAAAACCGGGGGTCTGCATTACAAGCCTCCTGATGCAACTTCCCAACAGTTCCAGGAACAGCTTTTGAAAATTTACCACTGTCTGGAAAATCTCCCAACTCCTGCCCCAAACATATTGCTGCTAGGTGATTTCAACTTAAGACACCTAAAGTGAAGGAGTGTAGCAAATAATGTTTTAGCAGAGATAACCTCAGGAGCAGCTCAGATGAAAATTCACACACACATGAGCTATTAAATCTCTGCAGCAAATTCACCTTAAGCCAGCAAATAGTGGAGCCAACAAGACTGGAAAATACACTTGACCTCATCTTTACTAATAATGATCTGATATAAAATAAAATAGTATCAAAGACAATACACTCAGATTATAGTACTATTTGCAAAAGCCTTTGACAAGTGTGACCACGGTGTAATAGAGCACAAAATGCGTGATAAAAGAATAACAAGAAAAGTTGGTAGATGGATCTATAACTTCCTAACAAATAGAACACAAAGAGTAATAGTAAACAGAGTAAAGTCTGAGGCAGCTACGGAGAAAAGCTCTGTTCCACAAGGCACAGTACTTGCTCCCATCCTATTCCTCATCCTTATATCTAACATAGAGATGTAAGCCATAGCTCCGTGTCTTCCATTGAAGACACCGCAAGACTCCAAGCGGATATCAACCAAATCTTCAAATGGGCCACTCAAAACAATATAAAGTTAAATGAAGAGAAATTTCAACTACTCAGATATCTAAAACTTGAGGAAATTAAAACTGTATCAGGGTATACAACAAATTCTAACCATACAATAGAGCAAAAAAGTAATGTGAAGGACCTGGGAGTGATAATGTCAGAGGATCTCGCCTTCGAAGACCACAACATTGTATCTACTGCATCTGCTAGAAAAATGATAGGATGGATAGTGAGAACCTTCAAAACTAGGGACGCCAAGCCCATGATGATTCTCTTCAAATCGCTTGTTCTCTCTAGGCTGGAATATTGCTGTACACTAACTGCCCCCTTCAAGACAGGCAAAATTGCTGACCTGGAGAGTGTACAAAGAAGTTTCACGGCACATATAAGTACAACAAGGCACCTAAATTACTGGGAACGGTTGAAATCCCTTGATTTGTATTCCCTGGAATGCAGGTGAGAGAGGTACATGATAATATACACTTGGAAAATCCTAGAGGGATTAGTGCCAAACTTGCACACAAAAATCACTTCCTATGAAGCAAAAGACTCAGCAGGAGATGCAACATTTTCCCAATGAAAAGCAGGGGAGAAACAAGTACACTGAGAGACAACACAATAAGTGTCAGGGGCCCAAGACTGTTCAAGTGCCTCCCAGCATACATAAGGGGGATTACCAATAGACCCTTGGCTGTCTTCAAGAAGGCACTGGACAGGCACCTAAAGTCAGTACCTGACCAGCCGGGCTGTGGTTCGTACATCAGTTTGTGTGCAGCCAGCAGTAATAGCCTGGTCGATCAGACCCTGATCTACCATGAGGCCTGGTCTTAGACTGGGCTGCGGGGGCATTGACCCCCAAAACCCTCTCCAGGTATACTCCAGGTAATAGAAGTACATACAGACATGTATGCGCAGGGCTCCTGACCAGCATAAGGTGATCACCAAATTCAACTTCAATAACAGAAACATACAGTGGGATCAAATCATCCATGTCCTAAATGAAACAAGCTGGGAAGATATTCTAAACAATATGGATCCGAACCTTTGTCTAGAAAGAATTAACTCTGTGGCACCTGAGATATTCTCAAGGTGCATTCCTTTAAGAATAAAGAAGAGAAGATGTAAACTAGAGAGAAAGAGATGCTCCCAGTACAGGCAAAGGCAAAGAATCACAGAGCTACTGAAAGGGGTCAGTACAGTATATCTGAAATATGAAAGGAGGAACTGGTCAGAGAAATAGCAAATATCAAACTTAAGCTTAAGGAATCATAAAGGAGACAAGAAACAAAGGAAGAACTTAAAGCCATAAATGAAATTAAAAGAAACCCAAAATACTTATTTTCTTATGCCAAATCTAGAGCAAAAACAACATCCAGTATTGGACCCCTGCTTAGACGAGATGGGACTTACACAGATGATAGCAAAGAAATGAGTGAGATACTGAAGTCCCAGTATGACTCAGCATTTAGTGAGCCGCTAACCAGACTAAAGTTGACAATCTAAATGAATTTTTTATAACCGAGTCTCAAAACTTGGTTAATTCAAAAATTTCTGATATTGTCCTAACACCACAAGACTGAAAAAGCAATAAATGACATGACCATGCACTCTGCCCCAGGCCCAGACTCGTGGAACTCTGTATTCATCAAGAACTGCAAGAAGCCCCTTCACGTGTCTTAAGTATTCTGTGGAGAGGGAGCATGGACATGGGTCATCCCACAGTCACTAAAAGTAATAGACCCCTGGCTGTCTTCAAGTAGGCACTGGACAGGCACCTAAAGACAGTTTCTGACCAGCCATGCTGTGGCTCATATGTCAGTTTACATGCAGCCAGCAGTAACAGCCTGGTTGATCAGGCCCTGATCCACCGTGACGCCTGGTCATGGACCAGGCCGCGAGGGCGTTGACCCCCGAAAATCCCCTCCAGGTATCTTTCTAGAATGTTAATTCCTCTTTCACATTAACATTATGCACTTTGATATTGTAAATTTAGTACAGATATGTATCATGATTATACTTTATTATAAAATACCTCTTGTTTGTATTAATGTAAAATAATGAAAAATTAAAATTTACCACTGGTTGATCAGACCCTGATCCACCACGAGGCCTGGTCTCAGACCGAGCCGCGGGGGCGTTGACCTCTGAAACCCTCTCCAGGTATAACCTATGTCTAGTTTTAAGTAGTTTGTAACCATTAGGATTAGTCTGCCTGAAATGCTCAGGCATGCTAGTGGCTGTCTTTGTACTTAACAATATTTTATAACATGTAACTCTCATATTGTGTACAGTAGGACCCCGTATCCACGGGGGATACGTTCCAAGGACATTCCGTGGATACCGAAACCGTGGATAGTAGCAAACCCTATATATAAGCCCTATTATAAAGTTTAATTGATAAATTATGCACAATAAGTGGAGAATTATCACTTTGTCACTGATGTGAAGCAGTTCACGGCTTCTCTTAGCCTTTGAAGAACTGCCAGCTTCTCTACTTTTGTGCTCTGGTGCCATTATTATGCAAAATTAAGAGATATTTTTGGGCCACGGTAAACAGTGGATATCTGAAACTGTGGATACTAAATCAGTGGATATGAGGGTTCTACTGTACTATGCAAAGAAATAAAATTTGTATTTGCATTGTATACTGTATATGTAATTATGTAGAGAGTGCATATCTATTACTGTAGCTTAAATGCATTTACTGTATCAGTATTTACTTTTAAAAAAAATCTGTAATAAGAAAATCACACATGTACATGATTATTGTTAACAAATTAAATACAGTAGGTCATAAAATTTACTTGTCAATATTAAGTAGATACAGTATTCGTACTTTGTAAATGAATTCTCATCATACAGTTATTTATTTATTAGATTTACAGACACAAGCAGGGTACCAGCAGATGGACAGTCGGTTTATTGGACTAATTTTCTCTGTATACAATGAAGACAAGAAAACAAAGGTACTGTATTCTGTTATATTTTGTTTTATCAGTCTGAAGTTAGATTTACACATCAGAGTAAATGTTTAAAGAAAAGTTCAGTATTTGAAAGTCGTGTATCTAATGAGAGTAGTGAAACAAATACTTTATGTTTAAACACTGAGTGCTTATAAAGTATGCAAGGAAAACTGAATTTATAAAATCGGTGAAACATGACTTTGATCATGTCATCAATAAGGGTTATAAAAAAAATTATTGGAAAAGGAATGATATACAATGCAATTCTGTATTTTAGAATCATAAATGTCCTGAGATTGAGATTGTTACAACATTTTGCATTTACATAAGTATAGCACATACATAAAGTATGTGATAACTTGTGCTAGTTATGCTTCACATTTTGCAGCACAAATAAACACAAGACAAATTCATTGAATCTTTGTGTCAAAATTATTCATGCAAATTTTTCTTGTTTTTATTAAGAGTGAATATTATGTGGTATTAAAGAAATTTTATAAATAGTTTTCAGTTTGAAAGATGAGGCACCAAGAGAGTGAAGTTACTTGTTAATGAGAATTCTAAGACTAAGTGTGTTATTCAGTGCAGAATGATGGAGGCTCAGTCCACCATCTGGTAATCATGAGATACTCTACTCAAGTGTACTGCTTAATCTGTTAAAAATAAAGTTAAAGATAAACAGACTCAGACATTAAAATGTTTTTTTTATCAAGTGATCTATTATAATTACTCCTGGTACTGATAACAAGGTGTTTCCCATAAACTTGAAAAGTTTATCAACCACATTGATATTTGCATGTCTGGCACTGATTAACCTGTACACTTTGTACAAACAGGTTCTGGCAGTAGAAGAACTGTCACGGGGGCTTACATATGTGGGATAGAAGAGGATATTGAGAGTGAATGAGAATAAAGTACAGCATTGTATATGTAAAGAAAGACCAGAATTATAGAGTACTGTTTGTATATACAAGGTAGAAGGAAATCAGCAGAAATAGAAGTTTTGCTGTATTAATATTGGTAGAATTACCGACAATATGTTAAGTAAAAGGACACAAATGCAACTAATGTGACATTTTATTGTGGCAACGTTTCGCTCTCCAGGAGCTTTTTCAAGCCGTTACAAGCAATACATGGACACAGAGGGTATATATAGGCTGAAAGTGAGGTGTAATACTAGTGGTGGTAGAAATAGTAGTGATATAAGTTGTAGTAGTAGTAGTAGTAGTAACACAATAAGGTAGAACAATCAACTTGCACATGAGTAAAAGGTGATAAAAACAATTACTTGGGTAGTATTAAAACAGGTTAGACAAATATTTCTGTAGGAGGTTGGAAAAGAGAAGGCCTGTAGCAGTGTTCCACATCTGCGATGCGCTTGTGTGGTATTAGTAGGAGAGGCTGTGTGATGTTAGGGTTTACTGTTTTCAGGAGGATTCTTGCTAAGACTTCAGAGATGGTGAAGCTGCCTTTGTTTTGTTTAATTGTGTTAGAAACAGCGATAAGTGCTGATTCAAGGCACTTGCGTCTGCAGAAATCAGTTTCTTTGATTACTAATCGGGCGTCTTTGAATTTCATGAGATGATTGGTGGAATTTCGGTGTTGTATGCAGGCGTTGTTCTACCTTATTGTGTTACTACTACTACTACTACTACAACTTATATCACTACTACTTCTACCACCACTAGTATTACACCTCACTTTCAGCCTATATATACCCTCTGTGGTGTCCATGTATTGCTTGTAACGGCTTGAAAAAGCTCCTGGAGAGCGAAACGTTGCCACAATAAAATGTCACATTAGTTGCATTTGTGTCCTTTTACTTAACAGAAGTATTGCTTTCTGTAGCATTTTGAGATTTTGCTCTTTGATGTGCTGTAAATTGAAGAAAACATTGTATTTTGAAAATATTTTCCAAAAGCATTTATAGTTAAAACAATGTTTATAGGTTGGTAGTCATCAGGTGACTTGTTTCCAAGCAACTAATCAAAGTCCTGAGGGAGAAGCTCCTCAGTACGTTCGTTTGGCTGTTCCTCTGGAGATTCGTCTAACACCTTCACTTGCAATTAACAATCAGCAGGTTTGTAATTTGTCTTTTAAATATATATTTTTTTTAACCTAATGGACATTTCCCACCAAGGTAGGGTGATCTAAAGAAGAAAACATTCACTAACATTTACTCAATTGCTATCTTTAGAGAAGTGTACTGATATCACAGTCAGATTACCTTCTGACTGCGACGTCCCCACCCCTCCTTCAGAATGCAGACACTGCATGTTGTAAAAGGCAACTAAAATGCCTAGAGCAAGGGACTAGTAACCCCTCCTCCTGTATAAATTATGTACTAAAAATAAGAAGAAAAACGTTAAGTTGGGGTGTTTGAATGTGTGTGGATGTAGTGCAGATGATAAGAAAGAGATGGTTGTCAGTATGTATTATGAATGAAAAGAAGCTGGATGTCCTGGCTCTAAATGAAACAAAGCTGAAGAGGGTAGGAGAGTTTCAGTGGGAAGAAATAGTAAATGGGATTAAGTCAGGGGTATCTGAGAGAGTTAGAGCCAAGAAAGGAGTAACAATAATGTTGAAGGATCAATTATGGCAGGAAAAGAAGGAAAATAAACGTATAAATTTAAGGATTATGTGGATTTAAATAAGGGTCAGATGCAAAAAAAGTAGGTTATACTAAGTGTGTATGCACCTGGAGAAGAGAGGAGTGTAGAGGAGAGAGAGATTTTGGGAAAGGTTAAGTGAGTGTTTAGGGAGTTTTAAATCTAGTGATAGAGTAATTGTTGTGGAGGACTTGAATGCTAAAGTGGGAGAAAAGGTTGGAGAGAGCATAGTGGGTAAGTTTGAGGTGGCATGGCTAAATGAAAATGGAGCCTTTGATTGAACTTTGTATAGAAAGTGAACATAGGAAAGAGCAAGGTGATGAGTGTAACAAACAATTTAAATAATGAAAGATTGGATATCAGTTGATGAGGGTAACAAACAATTTAAGTAATGAAAGATTGGATATCAGTTGGAAGGAGGGAACATGGAGGGCGTGGACTTGTTGGCAGATGGGTATATGAATTGATGAGGGAAAATAGGTGGAAGGTGCACTGAGGCATCTGTGGAGACAAAGAAAGTTATCCATGGAAGCAAAAAGGGGAATGTGTTTGCGTGTAGTAATACGAACACTTATATTATAGGTGCGAAGAATGGGTTGTGAATGTTGCAGTGAGGAGGAGGCTAGTGTCAATGGAGATGTCATGTCTAAGAGCAATATGTGGTGGAAATATTATGCAGAGAATTCATATTTTGGAGATTAGGAGGTGCAGGGTTAGTAAAAGTATTATCCAGAAGGCTGGGGAAAATTATTGAGGTATTTGGACATTTAGAGAGGAAGGAGCAAAATAGAATGACTTTGTGGGTTTATACACAAATAACCCGCACATAGGAGAAAAAACTTTGATAATCTTTTGGTCCAACTTGGACCATTAACCAGTATTACAAACTCAGGTTCTCGGCCTGTTACCTGAGTGTAAAAGGGAGCTTGGAGCAA
>WNWK01038662.1:0-17827 GCA_009830355.1 Cherax destructor | reverse complement strand
AGTGAACGTTGAAGCGTCTGGTAGTTATGATGAGAATGTCAAAACATAACAGAGCAAGATGACAGAAGAGGGAATAGTGGAAAATCGCTCTGCTTCCAGATGTTCCATGTAGGTTCGCAAGGACGGCACTAAGTGGTGATCCCATGGGTAGTCAAAAGTCTGCTGAAAGAGGTGATTTTCGAAAAAAACATGTGAAGCCAACACACATTTCAACTAAGTCGATGAAATCGCTGGCTGGAACAGGAAGATCAAGTGAGTCGTCAATTGGTGATGTTACATCAAGGCTGGAGAGTTTCTTGTTTCTGATGTTGCGAATGCGATTGAGAAGGTCACCCAGGTGTTTGAGATGTTCTGGACTGTGAAGGTTGTAGCCAATCCTTCTTAGGAAAATTATAATAGAAAAAGACAATAATAACTATAAACACTTTATTTTAATAGAAATGCTAATAATAAATACTTAAATATGAATATAATCTATCTTAAAGAAAATGAAAAATGAAATAGAAAAAATAAAAACTGATCCAAAGCTATTTATATACAGATGGACGTAGGTTACATAAGAACATAAGAAAGGAGGAACACTGCAGCAGGCCTGTTGGCCCATACTAGGCAGGTCCTTCACAATCCGTCCCACTAACAGAATATTTGCTCAACCCAATTTTCAATGCTACCCAAGAAATAAGCTTTGACAATTCTACCCACTCATGCACGAGTCCCACTCAAATCCAACCCTCTCACTCATGAATTTATCCAACCTAAATTTGAAACTACCCAAGGTCCTAGCTTCAATAACCCTACTAGGCAGACTGTTCCACTCATCAACTACCCTATTTCCAAACCAATACTTTCCTATATCCTTTCTAAATCTAAACTTATCTAACTTGAATCCATTATTGCGGGTTCTCTCTTGGAGAGATATCCTCAAGACCTTATTTATATCCCCTTTGTTAATACCCATTTTCCACTTGTATACCTCGATCATGTCTCCCCTCATTCTACGTCTTACAAGTGAATGTAATTTTAGGGTCTTCAATCTTTCTTCGTAAGGAAGATTTCTAATGCTATGTATTAATTTAGTCATTCTACGCTGAATGTTTTCTAACGAATTTATGTCCATTCTGTAATATGGAGACCAGAACTGAGCTGCGTAATCTAGGTGAGGCCTTACTAATGATGTATAAAGCTGTAATATAACCTCTGGACTTCTGTTGCTAACACTTCTTGATATAAATCCCAGTAATCTATTTGCCTTATTACGTACGCTTAGGCATTGTTGTCTTGTTATAAATTAGACACATATGCAACACTTGGGTATCTTTATTGAGGAAACGTTTCGCCACACAGTGGCTTCATCAGTCCAATACAAAGTAGAAAGGTGTAAGGAGAGGAGGAGTTTGAGGTTATTAGTCCCTCGGCCTGGAGTCGATGTGTTCAGTCCATCAATCTTGTTATTGGACTGATGAAGCCACTGTGTGGCGAAACGTTTCCTCAATAAAGATACCCAAGTGTTGCATATGTGTCTAATTTATAACTTGTCGGTTCTCTGAACCATTCATCTACATTGCTGTCTTGGTTTAAGGTTGCTGCTTACCATCACCCCCAAGTCCTTCTCAATCTGTATGGCTAAGTTCTACGTTATTTAACTTATAAGTGCTTGGGTTATGGACACTCCCGAGCTTCAGAACCTTGCATTTATCTACATTGAACTGCATCTGCACTGCAGCTATGAATAGTTTTCTTGACTCCGTGTTGTTTGTGAATTGATGAATGTCAACACCCACTCTGTTGACAGATGTTTCCCAAATCAATCAGTTTCCACATCCAAAATTATTCAACCGAGGTATCAGGGACTCAGGTGAAGGTTGTCCACTGGTAAATCACAGTTGCATGGGTTTTCCGATTGTAGCTATAGGAACCACAGTTGTAGGGAACAGTTGAAGGTTAAGTCTCTGCTTCTCACTTGGAGAGAATTCCAGTTATCCACTCAGCTTTGAGCCAGATGACCCGAGCTGATTCAGAAGGCTGGGGAAGAAATCAAAAGACAATTACTCACCACTCTAATATTCATTCACATAGTGGGCATAAGGCCTTTAAAAGAAATAAGAACATAAGAACATAAGAAAGGAGGAACACTGCATCAGGCCTACTGGCCCATACTTGGCAGGTCCATATCAAAACCAACCCACCAACAAAAATATTTGTGCAACCCATCCCCATCGCCATCCAAGCAGGAAGCCCCGACAACACCCCTCCCCCCCCAACAACTGTGTAAGTCCCGTTCAGCACCAACCCCTCTCACTCACAACCCCTCTCACTCACAACCCCTCTCACTCACAAGAACACAGAAATAAGGAACACTGCATCAAGCCAACTGATCCACACTAGGCAAAACCCAAAACCAATCCCACAAACAAAAACTCCTACCCAACCTACCTACTCCATCCATGGAATATGCTTTGATATTCAGGGCACTATAAAATAGGGTACTGAAGGAGCTGAAGCACCTGGTCCATCACCAGGGCACTGAATGTGCCGAAGCACATGATCTATCACCAGGGCGTTGAATGGTGAGACTGAAACAATTTACTTTACCATAAGCCAAGGCAGGGCAGAGCAGAATTAAGTTCCCAAAATAATGAGTGAAGCTCAAAACATAAAATAAGATTGGAGTAGCTATGCATACTTAGTGGAGTCAGGAGTAGTCAGTCAAGTGACAATTTTCCGGGCTGATTATTATTATAATAATCATGGGGGAGCGCTTAACCCACAGGATTGTACAGCACATGGGGGGGGGATGGACGGCATTCACGCTCAATTCAGGGAACCGGAGCACAGATCCAATTCCCTAGATCAAGAGCCCCTCACCAGCGTCAAGGAACCTTCCTTGAGGGGTCTCCGGGCTGAAGCCTAGCACTTCACCTCTCACCTGGTGGAAAGAGGGGAGGATAGCTGGAGCGAGACACTCACCCTACCTGAACGAGCAGACTACCACAAGTATCTCTATACAGATATTCACACTTTCATTACTCCTATCTATGGACTTTTCCCTCACATGGACTGATGGTGCCCAAGAGTTTAGAGAGGTGTTTAGTGAGAATTCCTGAGAGTTGGTGGGGAGCACTGTCTATTCCCGAGTATATGGGCCTCAATGGAATTCCAGGCTTGGGAGTTTTTGGCAGACCGTACATTCTGGCAGGTCTGGGGTTGCTGGGAATGATGTGCAGAAGCTTCTTCCCTTGTTCTCCACTGAAAATGGGCACCATCTATGCCCCTTGTTCCTTTCTTCTAAGTGTACCCTTCAAGACGTGGAGGCAACACACACTGCTTGCCGATCATCGGCAGCTGGGCCAGACGGCATACATATTCGTATGCTACAGCATTTACATCAGTCTGCTCTTACTGTCTTACGACTCTTTAAATCTTATATGGTCACAACGAGTTCTTCCCCAGCTGTGGAAGTCTGCTATTTTTCCTTTCCGCAAACCGGGTACTACAGGACGTGATACCTCCCACTACCGTCCCATCGCTCTTACCAGTGCAGTTTGCAAGGTAATGGAACGTCTAGTTAATAGACGTTTGATGTGGTATTTAGAGACGCACAATAGTCTCTCCCCTAGTCAATATGGCTTTCGTAAAGACCGTTCTGCCATTGACCCCTTACTGCGCTTGGATACGTATATTCGTAATGCCTTTGCTAATAACCACTCGGTTATCGCCATCTTTTTCGACCTTGAGAAGGCTTATGACACAACTTGGATATATAATATCTTGGCCAAGGCCCACTTCTTAGGCCTCCGAGGCAACCTACCATTCTTCCTTAAGGCCTTCTTAACTGACAGACATTTCCATGTCCGGGTTAGTAATGAGCTTTCCCCGGAATTTGTCCAAGCTGAAGGTGTCCCGCAGGGTTGTGTTCTGAGCACAACACTTTCTCCTTGTTATAAATAATCTGGCATCTGTTCTCCCATCCAATATTTGGTCATCGCTCTATGTGGATGACTTTGCTATAGCTTGTGCAGGTGCTGACTGTCACCTCATTGCAGTTTCCCTCCAGCATGCCATCAACGGGGTTTCTGATTGGGCCACCAATCACAGGTTTAAATTTTCTAGTGGAAAAACTCAACAAATTACGTTTACTAGACGCTCAGTGGTCTTTGATCATCCATTGTACCTATACGGCTCACGTATTCCAGAACGTGATAGTCAGGTTTCTTGGCCTCCTGTTTGACCGTCGATTGTCCTGGAAACCTCTTATTACCTCTCTTAAGGCAACTTGTCACAGCCGGCTGAACCTCCTTAACACCCTCGCACATATTTCATGGGGGGCTGATCGTAGAACTCTCCTTCGTCTACATTCAACCCTAATTTTATCAAAACACGATTATGGTGACCAGATATATTCGGCGGCCTCCCCTGCTACTCTTTCCATCCTTAATCCCATCCATCACCAGGGATTACGCTTATGCCTTGGTGCATTTCGTTCTTCCTCGGTTGAGAGCTTCTATGTAAAAGCATACATTCCGCCCTTGTCCGATCGTCGTGATGCACATTGCATTCGCTGTTATGTTCGCCCCTACTTACTTCGTCCCTTTTCTCTTCGTCAACATTCACTCCTGTCTTCCCTTCAGCTACCACCTCTATATGTTCATGTGTTATCTCCGTTATCCCTACTCCCTTGGGAAGTTCCTGCTGTCCGTGTCTGTTCTATTCCTCTTCCTTGCATGAAAGCCCGCTTACCTACAGCGGCTTCTCTCTCTTTTTCTAGACCACTTCCGTTCTCATTCCCATGCCATCGCAGTGTACACCGATGCTTCAAAGTCGTCTGACGGCGTCGGATTCGCAGCAGTGTTTCCGGACATCGTCGTGCAAGGGACTCTATTACCCTCGGCTAGCATATTTATGGCTGAATTGTATGCCATTCTTGTGACACTTATCCGTATTGCATCTATGCCAGTATCACCATTTGTGGTAGTTTCAGAATCCCTTAGTGCTTTACAGGCTATCCGTAAAATCAATACACCTCACCCCCTAGTTCTTTGTATCCAACTTTGGTTATGCCGTATCTCTAGCAAGCACAAAGATAGTTTTTTGTTGGGTCCCTGGTCATGTTGACGTACAGGGCAGTGAACAGGCAGACACTACTGCGCGGTCAGCAGTAGTGTCTGCTGCCAGTTTCATATAGAGGTGTTCCTTTTACGGACTATTTTACGGTCATTGCTACCCACCTTCGCACCCGTTGACAACAATGCTGGTCTGACCAGCTAAATAACAAACTTCATTCTATTAAACCGAGCATTGATTTCTGGCCTGCTTTTTGTGGGTGGGAGTCTTCGCATTGACCACACTCGTCTTACACACGGGTATCTCATGGAGAGGCTCCCTGCCCCTCTCTGTGAGCATTGTCAGGTTCCAGTGTCTGTTCGACATATTCTGTTGGACTGTCCACTTTATCAACGAGCACGGCATCTTCGCTCTGCGGCCATTTCTTTACCTTCCCTTCTTGCTTATGGACCCTTCTTTAATCCTGACTCTCTAGTTGACTTTTTGACAGAAACTGACTTACTACACAAACTCTGAAGATTATACCTCTAGCACCTCCCTCAGTCCCTTCTACCTCGATCTCTTGCTACCCTCTATCCCTGCACTATCCACTGTCCTGCTGCACTCCATACCCTACTAATCATCCATCTCCCGCTTACAATCCATTCTCCCTGCATCCTGTGCTGCCCTGCCACGCTGAATAACCCTTGTGGTTTAGCGCTTCTTTTGATTATAATAATATTAATTCCCTTGTTCTGAGTCCCTCAGAATGCAGCAAGTCTTGTGAAGGAAAATGGTTTGGTAACGTTGTCCACTTGGTTTGTTGAGAGGTTTGTAGGTATCTGGCTCATTAAGTAGATTGAGCATTTTATTCAAGATTACGACACCACCACCTTTATCAGCGGTGGTAACCCTGATGGTCGTGTCTTCTGCAATGATGTAACGTCGAGGTATGACTGAGGAGCTGTGTATTGAGATGGCCGCTGAGATGATGCCTTGAAGATAGCCTTTTTGGAAATCGGAGTTATTGTGTCTGTAGTTTTTAGTGATGAAATTGAGGTCATGTTTCGGTTTCGTAATTCCTGTTGCTAATTTGAAACCTTAGCTGAGGGCTTCAGTTTCTGTGGTTGACAATGGACGAGATGAAAGATTTTGATTAATTTCAGGTCTTCCTAAACTTTTCCCCTGAATATTATCGCAGAGAGTTTGGAGTTTCCTAGTAAGTCTGATTTTCTGTTGAATATTAGCTGTGGTAACTCTGCTGCGACACTGGTTTATTAGTCGTGTGAGACTAATAATCTACTTCCTGAGACATGAAGATCCACAAGAATAACAGTGGAACATTCAAGGATGAATAATGGAAACCACTCTTCATAAAGTGGCTTTCCAAATGATAAACCTGTGTTAGATAGGATGAGAACGATTGTTCAATTGATTGTTTTTTTGTTATGATATTTGGTCATATATGCAGGGGGTGTTACGCCCCTCGTTGATAGACCTACTCGGTGTAGGTTGGTGTTTTACTGGCTTCTTCACGTATATTATCTATTTTTTCATTAGTAGCTAAAATGAAGGTACTGTACTTTATTTTATTATCTGGCCTTCAGCTATGTGAATAGGTAGGATGTTTTGGTGATCTGACATGTAGTTGCCGACCCCACTTGATCTGAGCTGACGTCTGTCAGGTCCGTCTGGCCTGGTGCAGTTCACCCTTGGTAAGGGAAGCATCTCGCTTATTGGAGTTTGCCCTTGGACCTTGATTAAGGGTACTCTGATCCTTCAGCACCTTGGTTAACCTTGTATGGAAGTCTCTTGGATGGAATGTAGATTGCTGCATTTAAGGCACTTGTGATTTTTATTATATCTACACTGAGTATGTTTAAGGGTCATTAGTGTAAGAAATGTGAGGAGTAACCTCTCACAGACAGTATCGCCTAAGAACTCCTTTATGTGTATAACATGCCGATATGCGCTTAGTGTTTCTCGGAAGCTATTACCAATTAAGTGAGAGTAGTGGATACTCTACAGTCTGGATACGCTGTGGCATATTAATGAACTATGGTGAGTTATGCTTTGACTCTGAGATTGAGTCTTGGAAAGTTATATTATTTGTCAATATCTGTGTTACCAGAGCCAGTGTTATAATCGGCTACTATATAACAGTTTATGGTGGTGTAAAGTCTTATTAGTGAACTCAGTGTAAATATCCAATGAGGGTTGTTTTATGGAGCAACCTGTTAAGGAATAATATAAAACCCTTCTGTGGATTATTAGGGATCTTAATAAAAGTCAGTAAGAAGCATCGAAAGTGATATTCTATTGAACCCTTGACGGCTTTAAGTATTTTCGTTTAGAACATGATATATTATTCTGTTTGTTGCCATGAAGGGCTAAACATGCTTAAATAGTACCCTGGATGTAACACATTCTTCTACCTTAACTCAAACCATGGGAAATACAAATTAAAAATTAAGATAAGAAAAAAAACAGCTTATCTGTGCTCAGCTCCAGGTGTTACAAAACAGGACCATTTTTTTTTTATAATTTATTTAACATAAACTTACATACATTATAACATACCCTGAACCGAATATAACAAAACCAAACAAATTTACATAGTAAAATATGAACTCATTCAAAACGTAACTTTACTTTAACAATTTTAAAGAACATCATAAACCAAAAACAAAATATTATCCAAACATTAGACAATAGCAAACATCAAATCGAGCATCAGACACCAAAAGGTGTATTTATTTATGACAGTGCTATACATTCTCATTATCAACTTACAACTAAACAATTTAACTCCAACACCCACAAAAATAGATGAAATCTGCTCAATAAAACCTAAAAAGTACAACACATCCACCACACCTGGTTATTACACCCAAAAAAAAAAAATGGCTTTAACCAACAAGAAAATGTGTCAACATACCCCACACCCAACCCGAGCCAAAAAAAACATTATAGGCTCTCACAAAATAAAGGATCAACTGATCACTAGCAGTCATACACAACATAATAGCCGTACATTAAACCCTAAACATAAAGGCTTCAAAACAACTCGCAACTAACCATTCACTCTAATTGCTACAAAATATTAACCCAACCATAAAACTTCCACTTCCCACACATTCCATCCTTTCACACTTGACAAAACAACAAACCAAACATCTCATAACACTTCACCACACAGGGTAAAGTAAACAAAACCAAACCGACGCCTATACTACCTCAAACACCGTACCAAGATCTCAACACATAAGGCTTAAAACAGAACCTTATAAAAACATACCGGGATTCCTTGCATAACACCAAACAACACACATGCATGTCCACAGGAACACAGCCAAAACAGAAGGAAACCAAAACCCTTCCCCCCCTAAGAACTACAGCTATACCCCCTCCCTACACCTACCAACACATCCCATACACCCCACCCACACTAAAATAACCTCAACAACCCCTCCACTGTCAAAACTCTATACGCTGACGGAAAATAACTCTCCCAACTCCCCCCATAAATCTCCCTATTCCTACATTTCGTTCTAAAAATTAGGGCAGCCAAAGCTTTAACCACCACCCTCACCCCCAAACCCCTCATACTCCAAAACACGAAAATATAATCCAAAACAATGTACGTCAATGCCCTGCGCACACTTTCCGAGTAATCACCCAAATCTAAACTTAAAGCACGCAACACGGACACACCCCTCCCACTAATCAAATTCAACACCCCCCCTACCCAATCCCGCACCTTTCCCATGTCCCTACAAAAATACACCACATGAAACGCCGTCTCCCACTCCCCACATTTATCACACTCCCCATTATTTGTCATACCCATCATAAAAAGCTGACTCTTCGCTACCAAAATCCAATGCAAAAACTTAAAACCCACCTCCCGAACACTTGGTCGAACCTTAACCTTCCTAAACCACCACCAAATACTCTTCCAGTCATACAAAGGGAAAGTTTCCTCTCCCCTCACTACCCCTTTCCCTACACCCACCCTATCCAACCTACTCGCTTGTACCTTTACCGAATCCCGAACCACCATAAGAAACCGAAGGACCCCCTCACATCCCACACACACTCTTCCTCCCCACCACTTCCTCGCCTCCCTCATCACCCCACCTATGCGCCTACCCCCTGTCCCCCAGTAAAATGAAATTCCTGTTTCAAAAAAACACTGCGCAGCCTCAGTCTTAGTGGAACCAAACCCAAACCCCCACATTTAACTCTAGTTTCCACCACATCCTTATTTAACCAGTGCCTACCCTTCCCCACACAAAATTATAAACTCCCTTTTCCAACCTACGAACATCCCCCTCCAACAAAGGTAAAACTGCCGCCCTAAACCATAACTTACTGTATACTAATACATTCACCACAACAACTCTTTGTAATAAAGTTACCTCCTTCACCCCCAACCCTTCATCCTATCCAAAGCTTTATCTACCACCTCCCTAGAATTCACCTCCCTTGCCCTTACTAGGTTACCACAAAACACTATACCACAAACTTTCAACTCCTCAATGCAAGACCATCCCTCCCTTACCCCCAACGCTCCCCCTATCCAACTTCCTACCTCTAACAAAACCGATTTACTCCTATTAACACTCATGCCCGTCACCTTACCAAACCTCACCACCAAATCACTGATCCATCGTAAACATTCACTCGATGTTACCAACAACGTGGTATCATCTACGTAACCTATTATTTCAGCCCTGCACCCCCACCCTCCCCCTCCCTTGCTCCCCTTTCTCAACCAACCGAAAAAAAGGGTCCTGCAAAAACGCAAAAAGGATCTGAGATAAAGAACACCCCTGGCGAATACCTCTACCCATACTTACTGCCCAACTAATCCTGCCATTAATTTGTACCTTAAGCAATGCCTCAGCATATATAAGTCGAACCCAACCCACTATTTCCTCACCAAAACCCTGTCTCCTCATAATCTCCAACAATGCTCTCCTATGCACCCTATCATAAGCCATAGTCCAATCCAAACCTAACACACCTCCTTCACCACAATCTTCTATAAAACCCTTAATCCTCCTATGTCCCATTCTCATACTCTTCCCTGGGATCCCAAATTGCCCCTCATGCAACCAACCCTTCAAACCTCTCTTAAGCCTATTTGCCAAAATCTTTGCGAAAATTTTATAATCTGTGTACATCAAAGCAATTACTCTATAATCCTTAAGACCCTTAGGTCCCACACGTTTAGGGACCAATACCACCACCCCGGTTCTAACTGACTCTGCAAGTACCTCCCCATCCCTCATTTCATTAAAAACCTTTACCAAGACCTCTCTCAACACATCCCAATACATTACATACACCTCACCAGGCAAACCATCAATCCCTGGCGTCTTCCCCATATGTAGTCCTTTTACCGCCTCCCAAACCTCCTCCTCAGTAATTGCCCCACCTAACTCCCTCATCTCCTCACCACTCACTCTCCTCTATGCTACTTAACACTTCCTCCCCTATACAAGCATCCCCCTCCTCCCTCATAAATTTTTTCTCATACCACAATTCCGCATACCCACTCATCGCTACAGTCGTACTTAAAACCCTACCCTTCTTATACCCCCCCAAACTGTCCTCAACTTCCAACGACCCTATTGTCATACCTTCTCTCCTCCTACGAAATTGCCTCAGAACCACCGCCGATGCCTTATCACCCCACAACACTTCCTCCATGCCACTCCTGACTCTTAATGCTTGAAACCTATCATTCTGAATATCCCTTAAAGCTACCCTAATACCCTCCAAACTCTCGCCACTCCCTACCCCCCTCCACCTCCAGCATCCCTCAATAAACCCTCTAAATACCGTTGATACCCAAATCTATATCGCGCATCTTCCCTACCCACCTTTTCAAAAAATTCCTTAATGGCAAGTTTCCCACAATCATTCCACCACTTAGCCACCCCAACAATACCCCGACCCCCCCCCCCACAAAACCTTCCACCACCCCTCAAAATCCACCTGCCACGCTAGCCTCTTTAACATCCCTACATTGAGCTTCCAATAACTTTGAAACACCTGCACTGCCCCCTCCCACCCTAATTGTGCCAAAACAACTTTATGGTCCGAAAAAACAACATCTATGCATTCCACTTTCTCCACCGCCACTTCTTTTGAAACATATATCCTATCTAAATGGGCTGCATACTGTCCCCTACTAAACGTATACTCCACCAGGTTATTCCCACCTCCCACTACGTCCACCACCCCCACTGAACACAAAACCTCCCGCAAGATCCTCACAACTTGCCCCGAACCCCTCGGTTCCACATCCTTGAGTCTAATAATACAATTCCAATCTCCCCTATGATAGCTACTTGAGGCAAACCCCTTATAGATGCATAAATTATCTTGAGCCCAAAAACCCTTCACACAAAAAGCAGAATTGCAAACGATGGATTAAACCTCCCTACATAAATAATCATTCACACGCAGTTGGAACCGCCGCATATAACCCCAATAAAACTAACATTAACCACTCCCATCTACCATCCACCCTAACCACTCTACCCCTCCTTCTTCCCATGACCCCAAAACAAAAGGACTACCCTCCCTCACCCCCACCCCCTTTTAGGCCAGCAGACCCCCACAAAGACCTGAAACCCCTTCATAAACAACTCATTACCCTTCCGAAAATTATGTTCCTGGAAAAATTCTACGTCTATCTTAAAGCTACATAAGGTATGCTCTACCCACCTACGCTTGACCTCATTCCTGAGGCCATTCACATTGATACTTAGACACCTGAATTTAAAGGCATTGGTTTACCCTTCTGTTTTGCTTGCTTCCTGTCATTCTTATCAGTTGATCTAACCTTAGTACCACACTTTTTATCACCTGCTACTTCCTTATTTACTCTGGTACTACCATTTCCTCTAATACCAGCAACATTACCACGTACCACCTCTGACCATACCTTTTTCCCCGGTCTCTGCCCAGGAGTGAGGATGTCATTTTCTGCCTCCTCCCCAGTTCTCTTTCTTGATTCCACCTTCTCCATTTCCTCCTCTACATCCTCCTGCTGTCTATGGACCTCCACATCCACCTGTACCACAGTCGCTGTAGCTCCACTACTTTCAATCTGGTCCAAAGATGGCAGCAAAGTCTCCAACTCACCACCCACACCCTCCCCACTCCCCAAATCCATACTCTCACCTCCCAACATCTCATTCAAATCCTCCAATATAGCAACCTCATTTACCACACTATGAACATCCTCCTGTTGTTCCTCAGTCTCCTGAGGCAGCCGCTGATCCTTCAAATTCCGCTCTTTTCGACTCTGCATCACTTCCTGTTCTGCCTACTCCACTTCCTCACTCCACTGCCTTCTTCCCTGCCCTCCTTCCGGTTGACTTTCCATGGCACCATCCTCCAGTACCACGCCCTTACGCTCCTCCACACTCTTGCCTGCAGGTTCGACATTCCCACGTCGTCGATCCTCCCGTCTCCTCACACACTCAGCCGCCAGATGTCCAGGCTGCCCACACAATCTACATGTACGCACCTGCCCTTGATATGTCGCATATACCTGTGTACGGAAACAATCCACCATTACATAAGATGGTATGGGCTTGCGCAATGTCATTTTTACTGAATAAGTTCCCTCCAAAAGACCTGCATATAGCCCCTGCGCCCATCTGCCAATATTGACTTCATGAATGACACCAAATACCTTAAAAACGTCGTGGATGTCCTCCGGTCCCATTTCAAAGGGAATATTCTGTACCTTAATCCATTTGTAGACAGCAGACACGTCCCGTAAGCATACCTCTACACCAGGATTTACCATCATTCGTTGATCTTGATATGCGTCCACCACCCTTTGATATGCTTCCGTGCTTGCAAATTTCACAAACAGCCTCTTTGCCCCGTTGATGGATATACCGTAAAGATCTACAAGTGTCACATGGTATGTGTCGCGAAGAACGGCAGGTAGTATCACATCCGTATTCGTCGAGTAGACCGCTCCTTGTATAAACTCGACACATACTGTGTTAACTCGCCGCCGGTAGCCGTCCGCCATCTTTGTTGAAAATATAATTTCCAACTGCTGCCACCAGGGGCTGACCAACACATCCGCACACCACCAGTGCTTGACGCGGAATGAACAGGTCCATTACTGGCTTCGAAGCCTTGATACCATGGGACCGACCCTGAGGGTTAAGGCTTTACATTTTCAAATACAAATAATCTGGAATGGACAGTGTTCCACTCGTGATAGCTGATGTTGTAGGTACTATCATAATGACAAATCTTAGAATACAGTGTCTTGCGACTACACTCCGCCCGGGGCCGCAATCGTGGTAGCTCTAGAGCCGACAGGGTTTCCACTGAACATACTTCTATTTGCCTCTTTTTGTACTTGTATTTTATCTCTGATAGAGCTGGTAGCAGTGGTGTTCTCAACATAAAACGCCGCCGCGCCCGAGATAGTGGCCGAGGCCATTGCCTGCATAGTGGGTTGGTTAGTTTAATATCTATATTATGCACCCCATACCCATCCTGTTGGCGCTGGGAGAGGCACGATACCCATGTGCTTGTGGAGCACCCTGCACATAGAGGTGCCAAGAGCTGTGACATTTCTTACAGCAGCTGAAACTGTGCTGGAATGTGGCCATTCCCTAGACCAAAATATACCCTAAGATACTCAAAAAAATGTTGTCATAGCAACCAACAACACTGGTTTTTTTTTATTGTAACAAGCAGAGGCAATGAGCAACCTTGTCCCCACTGACACTTCAAAGCATTCAGATACATTATCTAACATTTGTAAACATTTATGTAGAAACTTGTTTTGGGACTGCCTTCTTGTAAGCTGCACTTTAAGCAAGCACTGTTGACACCGACACTGAGACACCTCTATCAGACTTACAAGTGGCTATGGGACAAATTTCTAGCTAACTGTAGCCGAAAGAATTCCCCCCTGCATGCATGAAATTGAAAGGGTTTAACTTACTTGATGGAGTGGAAATGTCTCCTAAACTTCCAAGTCTTCCTAAGCTATAACCTCCTCCAACCACCATGTGAAGGGAAGAGTCTTAAATCTGCAAATTAAATGGTAATTAATGTCCTGCCTGCACCTCAAGAGTTCCCTGGTTTCAAAGGATATCCCTTAAGCAATATCTAAACAGTAAGAGACACTAGCTTCCAGACTTGAACATAAGAGACGACGCTGGTACATACCAATACAAAAGCGTCCGTCCGCTTAAGACCCACAGATAACTCACTAACGTTTCCCCCAGAAAACTGGCCAGATACTGAGAGAAAGAAAGTCTAGTCTTACTGTAATAGGTCTGGATGGAAAGAGATATCCGCGGTACTTCGGGATCTCTCCTCCCGGGCCCCTGGACAGATGTTGAGTCACGTGGGGATGCTGCACTGTTCGCAGCGCTTTTTCACTCCTTGAAGTCCAATCTGGTAAGGACGCAGGTCATGCTTAGATTCAAGTGTGGGCTGTCAGTTCTCGTTAGCTAACCTATCCCAAGGTTAGTCTATTTGGGCTTATATCTACCTATATTAAGGTGCTAGAACTACATTATTAATATCTAACATTGCCTCAATAATCCTAATATTAGTTACTAACTGTTCAAACTTTCCTAGGCTTTTTTAGGTGAATAAATCTATCAATTAAAATGTACACAACTGTTACCTTCGTCAACTTGAATGTGTATGCTTGTTTTGGTTGGGTGTGTGGGTTTACCCTGTGGAACTTGAGTAACCTCAAAAGTTTCCACAATTTACCTATAAAATATAACATTACGGTTGTCATATAACAATTATTAGAAATATACCTAGAATGTAAACAGCCTATACTGAGTCCCTTTCAAACTGCACGGCACTACGGTGCTGCCATCTATAGGCCTATCAAGGTCAGGCTGGCCTGCCATGTTTCTCCCTCACTCTAGCGATCTACTTCACTGAAGCAGGTTCTACCCCAACTGGTTTCCAGTCCCCTCCCACATTCTGTATCCGTGTACACTTGCCCTATTCGACAATAAATCCAAGCCTAGTCTACGGCTGTATCACTTCACCTATGCTACCATTCTACTGCACAATGAGTAAGGCAAGATAATACATAACAAGAAGTATACCCCAGTGTTTTAAATTATTATAATCAAAATTATGCACCAAAATATACCCCCATCCCCAAAAAAAATTTTCTAATGAAATTATAGAGAATTTTTCTGAAGGCGACGATGCCAAATTAAGAAATTTGGTGGGAAACTTAAGGAATTACGCCAGGACAGAGTTAATGGTGAGTGCAATTTATGCACTCGCGATTTCACCCACTTTAAGGCCTATTTTACGTCAGTTCCATTGTTCCAGTCGATCAGATCCTTACCTATTTCTCTAGTATGCCTTCCATTCCATGGATTGAGCACAGGAAACTGACTGGTCAACTACACTTATTCGACAGGTTAGATTCCAGGCAACCACCGGAAAGTGGACATCGCCGGAAAGCAGAACGCCATATTTTTCCACTTATAAATGTACATAATTGCCAGTTAACAAGTTTACACTAACATATATTAGGTTAGCAATAGAACTAGGCATTAAAAACAATTGAAAGTACTGTGTGGGTATTATACTTTCAATTGTTTTTAATGCCTAGTTCTGTTGCTAACTTAATATATGTTAGTATAATTATTTACCTCAAAATATTTGTAGTCTTAATGTAGGGCAAAAGGTGAGTAGTATTTATTGTAAGAAGTCGTTTGTAGTAGGTATGGTATCCCTCCTGGCCACCCCACCCCCACATAATATACAACAACGTTTAAAGTGCCCTAGAGTGATAAAATACTTATACAGTACACTCATTAGTTACATTAAAATATTTGTAGTCTTAATGTAAGGTGAGAGGTGAGTAAGCGAGATAAACACGAATAAACGAGAGAGAGAGAATAAGTAAGTGGACAGAGCTGCATAGTATGTAAACAAACGTACGAACGCGTCTGGTTATGGTTCATACAAAAGTTGTCTCTACAGTGGTACAGAAGAATAAATAAATACTCCCATTCTCATGCAACACACCATTTTTAGAGTGAATGATATTATATTCAAATTCAATTCAAATTCAAATTCTTTATTTCATGTAATATACAAGGTGGGGTGTACTTATAATTATACATTAAAGTAGATATTACAAGATGGCCAATAATATGCCTAGGTATGCCTAGGCTTTTCAGGCAGTCTTATGATAGGTCTTACTCAATAGCTACACAATGATTATACAGATTGTAAGGTTAGGCAATTGTAGTGATTAACTAGGTTTACAAAATTTAGGTACTGGAATTTAAACATTTAAGAATTTAACAATTAGTATAAGAAGTTAGCAATTAGTTTATATATTAATGATAAAGGTGATGTATTGGCATAATATAGTTTCTATATTGGAGTGTCTTAGGCAAATTTATGACTTGCTTAAGTATTATGAAGCAATAGTTGTATTAGAATTTTGGTTAGAACTGTGCAAATTAAGGGGAATCACAGATATCAATAAGTGTATTTTGCTGTGGTTAGTACTGTGCAAATTAAGGGGAATCACAGATATCAATAAGTGTATTTTGCTTTGGATATGTGCAAGATAAAGTAGTTTTCATGTGGTTAGCTACCGGTTGGGTGCGTAAGTGAGATAAGATGTTTTTTTAACGGTGCTTTTGAAAATGGAGGTTGTGTCTGCAGTTCTAGAGTTTTCAGGCAGGGAGTTCCAGATTTTAGGCCCTTTTATGCGCATTGAATTTTTGTATAGATTTAGTCTGACACAGGGAATGTCAAAGAGATGTTTATGTCTGGTATTATGTCTATGGGTCCTGTCACAACTGTCAAGAAAGTGTTTTAGCTCAGGGTTAAAGTTGGAATTAATGGTTCTATAAATGTAGATAGCAGAGTAGTAAGTATGGATGTTCTGAACAGTGAGTAGGTTTAGGTCTTTGAAGAGTGGGGGGGTGTGCTGCCTAGCGTTGAATTGCGTGATAATTCTTACTGCGGCTTTTTGTTGGGTTATTATTGGCTTTAGGTGGGTAATAGCTGTTGATCCCCATGCACAAATGGCATATGTGAGGTAGGAATAGATGAGTGAGTAGTATAGTGTGAGTAGGGCTGATTGTGGTACATAATACCGTATCTTAGAGAGGATCCCCACAGTTTTGGACACTTGCTTCGTTATGTGTTGGATATGGGTGCTGAATTTCAGGCTGCTGTCAAGGTGAAGGCCCAGGAACTTGTCCTCGTTATGTTTAGCAATAGGTGTAGTGTTGATCTTAATGTTTAATTGTGGATCATTTGTTCTGTTGCCAAACATAATATAGAAGGTCTTATCAGTGTTGAGTGTAAGTTTATTGGCTGTCATCCATGTTGATATTTTTATTAATTCGTCGTTAACAATGGTATTAAGTGTGGCAAGGTTTGTGTGGGAGATGACATAAGTTGTGTCGTCAGCAAAGAGTATTGGTTTCAGGTGTTGTGATACATTGGGAAGATCATTGATGTATAAGAGGAAGACCAGGGACCAAGGACACTTCCCTGCGGTACTCCGGTGTCTAGTGGTAGTGTCGTGGAGGATGTGTCTTTAATAGTGACATACTGGTACCTATTAGTGAGGTAGGATTTGAGGTATGCTAGTACATGACCTCTTATTCCATAGTGGTCAAGTTTGTGGAGTAGGATGCCGTGGTTTACTGTGTCAAAAGCTTTCCTTAGGTCAATAAAAAGTCCTAGTGGATATTCCTTATTTTCGAGTGCT
>WNWK01038661.1:0-17827 GCA_009830355.1 Cherax destructor | reverse complement strand
ATTTTGGAGAAATGAAAAGAAGTTTAAGCTGTAAATTTAAAGGAAACCCCAAGGATGTATTTTCCCCTGGGGTTTGGGGGTGAGGGGGTTTTGGGGTGGGGCCGGGGAAACAGTCACATGGAGGAGCATGTCGGGGGGATGGGGGCCCAAGGGGTGTATTTGACTAAGTTTTGTACGTCTCTGGTTGGGAAGTTCACGCCTTGGGCTGTTCTAATGTGCACCATCGGGCATTGGGCCCCTTGGGGGGCAGGGCTGGGTTGTTTAGTGAGAGCGATGTTTGGGATAACATGTTTTCGGGGAAGAGGGTAGGTGTGGGGTCTGTGCAGACGCTGGGAGCCGACGCCTCCTATACCCTCAGTGTTTTGTGACGGCAACCCCTTCCAAGTTTGCCGCCCTTCAGAATGTGTTTTGAGGTGTTTCAGCCAAAGAGAAATAGGGGGGGTGTTTTGGGATGTGACATAAATCTAATAAATGTTATATTTTTATAAATTGGGAGTTTTTGTGTGAACCTTCTGATCCCCAAACCCCATTGGAACACTAAACAATGCTTTAATATCAGCTATGTCTATGGGGATACGCCTGGAGGCCTAGTTTACAGGTGATTGCAACTTTTACCTTGCCCTAGACAAGGCATTAGGCCTCAGGTAATCCCAATTTCTGCGTAACAGAAGTTGAATACTCAGACGAGTCCCAGATGTCAGGCAGTGGAATAGTCTGGAAAGTGAGGTGTGGAGTCAGGATCCATACATAGCTTTAAGAAGAGGTGTGGAACTTTTTAGTCACTAAAAGTTCCACAGGGTAAGGGAGCCGTTAGGAGCCTTACACACCGTGGATCGGCCCTCGGAGTTTATAAACCCACACTCCCAACCAAAACAACTACACACTCCAGCTTTTGAAGGTGACTATTGTGTATATTTTAATTGATAGATTTATTCACCTAGGAACACCTAGGCAAGTTTGTACAGATATAAACTAATAGTAGGATTATTAGGCAACGTTAGGTATTAATAGTGTAGCTCTAGCATCCTAATATAGGTAGTTATAGGCCTGAATAGGCAAGCATTAGGTTATGTTAGCTAGAGACAACTGGCAGCCCACACGAATCTAGGCAGTGTGGTAGTCAGAAATTGTGACCTACGGCCTTCCCAGACCAGACTCCACACGAACAAGACGTGCTCAGATTAGGCAGCACCCCCACGTGACCCAACATCTGTCCTGGGGCCACGGAGGAGATCCAGTACCGTGGACATCTGCCTCCATCCAGACCCTGTCACAGTAAGACTAGGCTTTCTTTCTCTCAGTATCTGGCCAGTTTTCTGGGAAACGTTAGTGAGTTATCTGTGGGTCTTAGGCGGACGGACGACTTTGTGTTGGTATGTAACAGCGTGTCTCCTAAGTTCAAGTCTGGAAGCTAGTGTTACTTACTGCATATATTACTCAAGGGATATCCTAGTAACCAGGGAACTCTGAGGTGCAGGCAGGACACTAATTACCCCATCTTTTGCACATGGTGTTAGGAGGGGTTATATATAAGGAAGACCAGGACACATACCACCCTTTTCTTTCAAGTAAGTAATCTCCCTTCTAGTATTGTGCAGGCAGTGTGGGGTTCCCCTTACTGCAATCAGCTAGAAATTTGTACCATAGCCACTTGTAATTCTGAGAGAAGTGTCTCAGAGTGTCGGTGTCAACAGTACTTGCCCAGAGTGCAACTTACAAGAGGCCAATCCAAACAAGTTTCTACAATGGTCCTTTTTAACCGAGATGTGGAATAGCTAGTTTAGCAGACACATTAGTCTTAATTAGCTAGGCCACAGTTAATGTACCAGTCATTTTCGAAGCTAGGTTAGTTTTCACACCTAGGCCCAAAGACTTACTCAGGCTAGGTTAAGCTAACTAATCAGAAGTTATTATTTACAGTAATCTACAGGCAGGCCAAGTAGGCTAGTCAAGCTGTGAGTTTAGTTATTTACAGTGATTACAAGTAAGCCAGGTTAGGTAACTTGCATATTTAATTACTTACAGTGAATTGCAGGCAGCCACAGTTAGGGTAGGCCTCTGCAATAATTATAACAGTTATAACAGCTAGGTCAGATTTAACCTAGCTATTATTTACCTTGCAAGCTAGATTCAGGCTAGTTGCACACTAATTTCAACAGTGATAAAGTTAGGCTAGGTGTTACCTTCACCAGCTAACTACAATAATTGTCTAGGCTTAGTTAAGCCAAAGCTAATTACACAACATTATTCATATACTGTTTATAAGTGAATTACTGAATTTATTTTGTGCTGACCAATTGAATTTAATTTACAAAGACTACATATTTTTACTGTGTGAATTTTGTTGTAGTATTTGACTCATTTAATTTGTGATTTGCTAGCTCAAGCCCTGTAACTATTTACTATTGGGCACAGGGAGTTGCTAGGTTAAGCTTTCATAACAACAATATACATTTTAGTTGGGTTTGAGGACTGGCAGTGCATATTTAATAGAGTCAAGTCAACAGTTGTAAAGTAAACCCATCAAGCTTGTTGAGGGGCTTTGGGAATCACTTATTCTCACCTAATACCGTGTTGTACTGTGGGGTGGGCTAATTGACGTATAAATTAGCGACAAACTCTAACTAAACCACAACTATGATGGGGGAGAATCAGGGAGCACCTACCCCACCTCTAAGCCAGCTAAAGCGGTCTATGAGCGCCCACAAGGGTCGACTAACCAGGGCATGTAGGGAGAGCCGTGCTCTCAGGGAAAACCCAGATGCAGATTGCGAGGATCTAGAAAGGTGTTTAGAGCTTTTAGAGGGAAGGCTAAAGGCATTGGAGACAGCCTATCTTCGTTACGAGACAGAAGCCTATGAGACAGAGGAACCTGACGATGTTGTCGAGACAGCTAGGAGGAATGCGATGATCAGAGGGCCGAAGGTCTAACAGAGTGGGGACTCTGCAAAAAGTTAAAGAAAGTATTGAAGGCTAATACAGCAAGGTCAACAAATAATAGTACAGGGCACACACGTCAGCACAGTCCCCTTAGAGTGTTACCCAGATTAACTACATTAAATTTACCAACATTTGATGGAACTTTGACCGAGTACATTGCTTTCTGGGATCAGTTTAAATCACAGATAGATGACAGGGATGATTTGTCAGATGCCACCAAACTACAGTACTTACGTTCACAGCTCAAGGGTAAAGCCCTGGACTTGGTCCGGCATTACCAAACCACTGACATTAATTATCAACATGCCAAGGATCAATTAAAGAATACGTATGGCAACACAGAGGAGATAATGATAGCTATATTTTATCGATTGTCCGATCTTGAGGCTTGCCGTCATGACCGTCAGAGCTTAGAAAGTTCAAAATCGAAGTCACGAGTCTGACAAACAGTCTTAGAGATCTACATGATTGGGGCGGATCGGAATGGATGGTCAGTCAGACAATTCAGAGAAACTAGCTAGCACTACAATACATGAGTTACACTTGAAGTATGGGACTAACCGGTTCACAATACAACAGATTGTTGAGGGGTTGAGTGATATCGTGATTCACCTGAGTATAGGTGAGAGAAAGGTCACCACCATCATCACATAAACAAACAGTTAGTTACTCAGAAAACTCGAGAGATAGAACTAAAGCACCCCGCTAGGATCGGCACCTATTATGCCCAAGACAGGTCCTCAACCAAGGGGGAAACCACTAAGACATGTGTTCTGCGAAGGTGAACACACTAGCACGAGTTGCTCTCGGTATGCAACACTGAGCAGTAGGCGGCAGAGACTAAAGGAGTTGCAGCGATGCTTAAGGTGTTGTGGAAGACATGAGGCAGAAGATTGCCAGTCACATCTTTCAGAGTGCTATAATTGCCGGAAAGGTAAGCACCATACTGCACTATGTCACAACAATTTAAGGGAACCCCAGGCTAGTAGGGACGTTTCTCCAGTAGAGATAGAAGGCGAGCCCGAGCCTGAAGTGGTAGCCAGCGTGATTAGTATGGGCAAAGTCTCTAATCTGAGTGAGAAGCACAGAGCTGCTGCCCTACCTACAGTCATGGCAGGGGTTGTGAACGGGAACAGAACCGAAACAACCCGATTATTCTTCGACTCAGGGGCACAAGTGTCCATGATAACAGAGAAGTTGGTGGCTAGGTTAAAGTTGAAGGCCACCGACAAATTTAATGCGACATTGGGAGGTGCTATAAGTCAGGGCCCACCCAAGTCTTATGATGTTGTGGATGTCACTGTTAAACTGGGTGGACATCGCAGAAATATTACAGCTCTGGTAGTAAATACGTTACCTGCGGCTATTACGACCAGAGGTCTTGCAGCACAACCAAGCGATTGAAAGACCTTGGTGTGAAGCTGGCAGACCAGGACATTACCACTGACACAGTCAGAAATGTAGGTATCCTGGTGGGAGCCAACTATCTTGATGACTTCCTGTCCACACGACGGACTGTTAAGGAAGGAATTGGTTTATACAGATCCCCAGTAGGATATATCATCGGTGGCAGAATTCCTCATGAGTTCCCTGCAACGCCAGAGAGGGGAAGTTCACACCCTGATAGCTGGGGAGTAGTGATAATGAATGTTAGTGTACACGACGAACCGCCGGTAAGCCAAACCAAGTAGGAAGTGACGAACACTTAGCCACCTTGGGGAGACGCTTTATGGGGTACCTAAAGAGGGAGATAGATTGCCATTAAACCCAGGAACCTCGTATCAGTGGGAAGAAGGGCTACCGGGTATATAGGCCACTGGGTGGGAAAGTACGAAGCTGCTCAGACAAGGCTAGACATGTGAAAGACATTAAAGTTAAAGGGAAGGGTGTTAAGATCACCGGAACCCATAAGTTTACACCCCCAGCAATCCACACGGCGGAAACTGGACAGTCGGAGTTAAACCAGAGTCTGCTCGACGAGAGTGGCCGGACAGCACTCGTGTCCAGGGCCCGCTGTAAGGGCTTGCGGAAGGTGAACTTGACGTAGACTCACCTTTACCTTCGCTGGCGGGAGGATGTGGAAACTTTTTTAGTCACTAAAAGTTCCACAGGGTAAGGGAGCCGTTAGGAGCCTTACACACCGTGGATCGGCCCTCGGAGTTTATAAACCCACACTCCCAACCAAAACAACTACACACTCCAGCTTTTGAAGGTGACTATTGTGTATATTTTAATTGATAGATTTATTCACCTAGGAACACCTAGGCAAGTTTGTACAGATATAAACTAATAGTAGGATTATTAAGGCAACGTTAGGTATTAATAGTGTAGCTCTAGCACCCTAATATAGGTAGTTATAGGCCTGAATAGGCAAGCATTAGGTTATGTTAGCTAGAGACAACTGGCAGCCCACACGAATCTAGGCAGTGTGGTAGTCAGAAATTATGACCTACGGCCTTCCCAGACCAGACTCCACACGAACAAGACGTGCTGAGATTAGGCAGCACCCCACGTGACCCAACATCTGTCCTGGGGCCACGGAGGAGATCCCAGTCCGTGGACATCTGCCTCCATCCAGACCCTGTCACAGTAAGACTAGGCTTTCTTTCTCTCAGTATCTGGCCAGTTTTCTGGGGAAACGTTAGTGAGTTATCTGTGGGTCTTAGGCGGACGGACGACTTTGTGTTGGTATGTAACAGCGTCGTCTCCTAAGTTCAAGTCTGGAAGCTAGTGTTACTTACTGCATATATTACTCAAGGGATATCCTAGTAACCAGGGAACTCTGAGGTGCAGGCAGGACACTAATTACCCCATCTTTTGCAGACAAAGTTTCTCCACTGCACATGGTGTTAGGAGGGGTTATATATAAGGAAGACCAGGACACATACCACCCTTTTCTTTCAAGTAAGTAATCTCCCTTCTAGTATTGTGTAGGCAGTGTGGGTTCCCTTACTGCAATCAGCTAGAAATTTGTACCATAGCCACTTGTAAGTCTGAGAGAAGTGTCTCAGAGTGTCGGTGTCAACAGTACTTGCCCAGAGTGCAACTTACAAGAGGCCAATCCAAACAAGTTTCTACAAGAGGTATGTAAAAGCTCACAGAGCAAGGAGTGTCAGGAAGTGGAATAGTCTAGCAAATGATGTAGTGGAGGCGGGAACCATACATAGTTTTAAGACAAGGTATGATAAAGCTCATGGAGCAGGGAGAGAAGAGACCCAGTAGCGGACAGCGAAGAGGCGGGGCCAGGAGCTGAGTCTCGACCCCTGCAACCACAATTAGGTGAGTACACAATTGAAGCCGCGGCCTCACATCCCCATATGGAGCTGCCGTACTATGCCTCTGCTCAGTATGGCGGTGCCGCAATAGCAGGAAATAGCTTCCTATCTACCAGCTATGAATCGACCCCTGCAACAACAATTAGGTGAGTACACACACACACAAACACACACAGTGCAAAGGTTTGCAACAAGACTAGTCCCGGAGAAAAGGGGAATGTCCTGCGAGGAGATGTTAAGTGATATCGACCTGACGACACTGGAGGACAGGGAGATAGGGGGGATAGGATAACGATATAAAATTCTGAAACGAATCGACAAGGTGGACAGAGACAGAATGTTTCAGAGATGGGACACAGCAACAAGGGGACACAGTTGGAAGTTGAAGACTCAGATGAATCACAGGGATGTTAGGAAGTATTTCTTCAGTCACAGAGTTGTCAAGAAGTGGAATAGTCTGGGAAGTGATGTAGTGGAGGCAGGATCCACACATTGCTTTGAGAAGAGGTATGACCAAGCTCATGGAGCAAGAAGAGTGACCTAGTAGCGGCCAGTGAAGAGGCGGGGCCAGGAGCTGTGAATCGACCCCTGCAACCACAACAAGGTGAGTACACATACACACACACACTCTCTCTCAAGGAGAACATCACACAAAATATATGGGAGGTTAGCTAATCTCAGAACTGCCTTCAGGTACCTTAATATAAAATCTCTTAGGTCTCAATTCGTAACATATGTAAAGTTTATCGAATAATCAACACCAGTATGGATTCCTGACCTGCTCAAAGATGTTCGGAAACTCGAGAAGTTGCAGAGGCTTGTGCTGTATAACCCTTGTGGTTTAGCGCTTCTTTTGATTATAATAATAATGCAGAGGCTTGCAATAAGATTAGATTCAGAGTTGAGGGTGTGACGTTGAGGAGAGACTGAAGAAATTAAACTTGGTAGTACACTAAAATACTTATTTAATGATGACGAAATTGTAGACCAAGATAATGTGCAGAGAAATTTAATCCTTCCCAGCTGACACAACTAAAAACTAAACTATTAGGAAAGCGACTGGCGAAATTGTAACAGGAGCTATGTCTCGACCCTGCAATCACAACTAGGTGAGCTGTCTCGACCTCTGCAACCACAACTAGGTGAGTACATGCACTGGCGTGCTAATTTTAGGGTAGGCTTGCCATGGATTAGAATCCTACCCGATCCGTGAGTTATCAGGAAAAATCAAAGGCTGTAAAATTTTATTTTCTTGATGGAAACTTAGATAGATTTTATTCTTTATTAATATTAATGCAACGATACAGTCATTAAAATAAATCAATGACTATCTCAATATAGATAAATGTTTTTATATACTTATAATACAATTTTTTTAATGATTTATTATAATGATTTATTAAGTCCGTTTCCACTTCAATGAATTAATCATACAGTCTTTACTATACAAGGGTGAGATAACTATAATGTCTGAGGAAACTTGTATAATGTTTTCTAGTCGAAGCGAAGGATACTAGAATCTTGCATATCCTTTAGCAGAAAATGTTATTTGGACCAACATCGTTTATATAGGCACGCAAAATAGACTGAAAACCAGGAAAGTGAATCTCTTCCATAAACTTTTAATATCTACGATAGTTCAGTTGCAGCAAAGAGTTTGACGTATGATATTTCCCAAGACATCTTCCTGGAGAAAGTATTTTTAAACCTAGGAGCTATTAAAAAGTACATTACAAAGAAAGAATGGAGGGACTAAAGAACAATCTTCAAACCTTATAAAACCATAAGTCCTACAAAACTATTCTGAATGGTCGATCAAGGTTCAGAAAATTTGCAATGATGCAGCATCCCTCAGGCGAGGTATCCGGCTCGAGTTTGATTAATCTGTAGAGAAACTTGCCACATGGGACACCTTAAAAGAACTGTGATCTTTGCCAGCCAGATGTCTCTCAACCGCTGTGACCAAAGACAAACAATCAACAGTTAATACCCAACAATTAAAGAGTGAGAAACCTGGTAAGTACTGAGAGGCCAATAATTTATAATAAGATGTAAAAGATAAAATGGTGAGTACATTAAAAATTCACAGGCACTATTGTTTACAACTACAGAGGTATAGGACTTCAAAAGAGGCAGATCTGAAAGAATATTTTCGTTTTTGCCCTCAACTATGCTCACCCTCTCTAGTACCCTAATAGACAAAACCTTCTTTTCAGATTAATTTTTCTCAAGAGGTTTTAGGTTATTCTCGGTGACAGTATAGACAGGATAAAGGAAAATGAAAATTTGCACCAATTTGTGCTGGCTGATCATAGAACAAGCAAACACTAAGCAGCCTTGACAATAATATGAAGGCTGATAAATTAGACACATATCCAACACTTGGGTGAATTTAAAGAAGAAACTTTTCGCCACGCAGTGCCTTCATCAGACCTATACAAAGAAGAATTTTGAAGATCTTTAACATTCTTCTTGTATAGGACTGATGAAGCCACTATGTGGCTAAACGTTTCCTCATTAAAGATACCCAAGTGTTGCATATGTATGTCATTTATCAACTTGTCGGTTCTCTGAACCATTGATCTACAATATGAAGGCTGATATGGCCATAAGTCGATAGGAAAGAATGCTTCGAATCTAAAACTAATCTACGTTCTTCATAAATCACTGAACCTTCAGAGATTACGAAATCTCGAACTTCTTTGAAAACCTAAGCTCAGAATAACGATCATATTACTGACTGCGTACAGTACCTATAGGTTGATGAATAAGACACGTGTACAACATATGAGTATTATTAGTGGCGAAAAATTTTGCCTGCACAACAGGCTTCTTCAGTCAAAAAAAATATATATATATAAACAAGGCTGTAGACAGTAATAGTAGTAGTTTCGACGTGAGCCGTCCGTCACCCTTGGAAGGAGGAGGTCAGTCTCTCTGGCTGAAAGCATAATATATTTATGACTAAAAGTAGTATGAGTCATGATATATTATTCACCGGGGTATAAAAGGACCAAGCTAACATTTGTATGTTAACTAGTCTTCAGGTGACACACAAAACTGTAGAAACCTGTAATATAACAGCTGTTGATGGTGATCTGAAAGACTATGGAGAGACTGTTAGTGCACAAACTCCGATGAATCACATACCGAACAGTGATGATAGGAACTCCCTCAGGTAAATGAAGCAGACTATGTGTATGGGAAACCTAAGAACACATTACCCATCACCACAAAAAAGTACACAAGCTCCATCAGCAGAACGGAGTACTCACTTCCTCATACTATCACTAGACTACCAGAACGAAGAGCACAGTCCCACACAACTACAAATGATTGCATAATACTAAATAATAATATAATAAAGAACACACTCCGTCACAGCCACCACCAAACAGCAGAGCACACAAACCCCCACCGCTACATCACAACTAGATAAAAACGCACAAACCTCACCCTCACAACAACGGACCAAAAATTCCCCACAACAACAACAGAATACTCTCAACAAAACCACCTTAGAGCACTAAGTCCCACACTACTACGAGAGAGTACGTAATCCTCTCCCATGATCACAATGAAGCACATAATCCACCACCACCACAGGTCTCACAGTCTTCCATCACCGCAATGCCATCACGACAAACAAGCATTCAATTTCTAGCAACATAGAGAGGTACACAAACTGTCACTACAACACATTGGCACAAAATCTCCCACCACCTCAGTGAAGCGCAAGATCGTCACCAGCACACCGGAGCACACAATCCTCCACCACGACAAGGTAGCTCTGCCTGGAGGAGAGAGGGTAGGGAGGGGGAATATAAGATAAGAATGTAAATGCCATTGAAACCTCCTTCATGCAGAAGACTTACCCTGCTTTTCTGAAAGCCTATCAAGAAACCATTTTTAAACAAGGGTTTAGCTATGACTATTTACTTGACTTTGCAATATTTTTTACAAGCAAGTAGTATACAAAAGTTGCTGTTCTATTTTATTTGCCAAGCACCTTTTGGTCATTCATCATTTTAAACATATTTCGTCTCAACAATATCGAATTTCACAGTCGCGACCAATTCACTGTCATATACTGTTAATCAATAACAACGCAAGTACAACGACTGAAAATTTGTTATTCACATTCCACAATCCGTGTCCCTAAAACGTTCTATATCATCGGCCATGTTTTAACGAAATTAAGACGAAAGTTAGTATATTCCCACAATTTATACCGAAAGAGATTCCTGAATACCAAACACTCTCAGGAAAAAGTGTCATCCCTCCCAGAGTAGTGGTACCTTGCCTCTAGTGGCATCCTCCCAGAGTAGTGGTAACCTGCCTCTAGTGGCATCCCTCCCAGTGTAGTGGTACCCTGCCTCTAGTGGCATCCTCCCAGAGTAGTGGTACCCTGCCTCTAGTGGCATCCCTCCCAGAGTAGTGGACCCTGCCTCTTGTGGCATCCCTCCCAGAGTAGTGGTACCCTGCCTCTAGTGGCATCCCTCCCAGAGTAGTGGTACCCTGCCTCTAGTGGCATCCCTCCCAGAGTAGTGGTACCCTGCCTCTAGTGGCATCCCTCCCAGAGTAGTGGTACCCTGCCTCTAGTGGCATCCTCCCAGAGTAGTGGTACCCTGCCTCTAGGCAACAACATACCCCACCACCATCTTAAGGTGACCCAACATCAAGGGAGACAAGCAAAGGTAGTGCCAAAATGAGATTATATGAGACAAAGACTTGCCTCACTGAAAGAAGTTTGCTGGAATGAGTGAGAGCAACGGGAGAGTGAGAGCAACGGGAGAGTGAGAGCAACGGGAGAGTGAGAGCAACGGAGAGTGAGAGCAATCGGAGAGTGGGACGGATGAAAAGACAGTTGAGAAGAGAGGGGGCGGGAGAGAGAGAGTTGAGGGAAATATATTGGTGAGATGGACGGGTGAGAGTGAAAGATTAGAGAGCCAGTTGAGATTCGTAGATAAGAATGACCGAATGAGAGGGACGAAAGAAAACAAGAAAGCAGATGAATGGTTAATTAGGAGGGATGAGTGAAAGGGACTGGAGACACGAGTGAGAGGGACAATTGAGAGGGACTGGAGAGAGGCAGGAGGAGAGGGACCAGTGAAAGTAACGAGAGGTAGGTGAGATTCACAGGAAGAAATGAATGGTAGAGAGACGGATAAGGAGCCATTTTTTTGTCAAAAATTCATCCTGTAATCCACAAAAGCAAAGTTAAAACAGAAAACGGTAATTTTGTATTGTTTTGCAATAAAAGGAGTTGGAAAATAACACTTACTTGCCAGGAAAAAAACTGTGTTACATAGTGTTACTGATCAGCAGAGATATTATCCAAACAGTATTCTAATGCATGACAAGTGCTGTTCCCACTCGTCAATATTAACCATTAAGGCATCCAGGTATGATTCTTATCTTAAGAAGGAATGATCGGATAATTGAATAGGCCATTGTGAATAGTGATGGCAGATATGTCTTGAGCAAGCTCAGTGAGCGGGACTTGATATACTCGTAGATCTAACTGGTTGAGGTACCACACTCCCGACACACAATCACTGAGGACATCCATGCTAGTGGGGAGTATCCATGTGGTAAGGTAACTGATGTCAGGTTTGGGTATTAACATTCATGGTGAATCCTTCGGACTTTTACTGCCCCGAGGCCTGGTGGCTAGAGCTCTCGCTTCACACGGCGAGGGTCCAGATTCGTTTCCCCGGCGAGGGTAGAAACATTCGACGTGTTTCTTTACACCGGTTGTCTATGTTCCCCATCAGTTAAATAGGTACCTGAGTGTTAGTTGACTGGTGTGGGTCGCATCCTGGGACAAAACTAACCTAATTTGCCGAAATGTTCTGCATAACAAGCAACTTTCTATATAGTAGTGTGTCATTGATGTCAGCTGGGCCTGTATACCTTGTACATAAAACTTGTAGTGATACAGATATTATTATTATCAGTCCAAGTGATAGCAGAAAGTCAAGTACCATCATAAGTGCTGTGCTTAGTAAGACCCATCCTGTAACTGTGATTCCCGGTGATTTTGTTGTTGCTGTTGTTCTGTTCTTTTATATTGTGTTCGAAAGTTTCCGTTGTTGTTGTTCTTGTTCTTGTTTTATTATTCTTATTCGTGTTATTCTTGTTATTTTTGTTCTTGCTTTTTTATGTTGTGTTGTGATTGTTTTTGTACTGTTGTTGTTTTCACTTGTTAATTTTCTGTATTGGTGTTATTTGCCGTTATTATTGCTGTTGTTTTTTTATATTGGTATTATTGCTGTTATTATTGTTGTTGTTATTATTATTGTTATTATTGATATTATTGTTGTTATTATGTTATTATTGTTGTTATTAATGCTGTTATTTACTGTTGTTATTACTGCAATTTCTATTATCGTTATCGTTATATTACCGTTGTTATTAATAATGGTTTAATTATTGCTATTGCTGCTGTTGTTATTATTATTTATATTGTTTTATTGCTGTTGTTATTACCACTCTTGTTAATATTGTTAATGTTGTTATTGCTAATATTGTTATTTCTGTTGTTATTACTGTTGTTATTATTGCTGTTGTTGTTATTGTTGTTGTTATTTTTGCTATTGTAAATTATATTGTTGTCCTCTACTCTGCACCTTTACTGAACGTCCAGGGTTAAAACGATTTTTTTTTTACAAATGATGTAATAAATGTTAATCGTATATTTTTTGAAGATTCCCATAAGGGAAAACTTTTAAATAAAGTTAAGTTTCTTTAATAAGTTATTTAATTAAAGTAACTTGCATGAGAAATTCAATTATATTGATTTGTGTTCCTTCGTAAGGGAGCGTAACCTAAAGTAAACTTAAACTTCTTCTGAATTTCCAGAATAGTTTGTCATTCCATCCAACAATTTTAGTTTACTTTATAACATTTCAAAATATCCAGGAAAAAAATAAAGGACTAATTAAAACATTTCATATCTGCAGTCTTCAAAGTGATTTGGAATATATAATAATATCCTGAAAACTGTTTCACCCATCTCATTCACGTAATATATTTGCAGTATGTAGAATAATATGTACATAGAAACATTACAAGCTTTATATTCTTGCTCGATACCTGAAGCTTTTTTGAGAACATTTGACAGTTGGTTGGGATATAGCTCTCAGTATGGCACCAGTGTTTGTTGCTGTTCAAATACCAACAAAATTAGCCAGTTTCCTGGGTCATAAATTAGCGCGGATGCCCAAAATAATTTGGCTCTGGCACGAAAAACAATTAATGGGGGAATAATTGCAAGAGAAAACAAAAGTTATGGATCAGCGTGCGTGTGTGTGAGTCCATTATGAAAGGTTTTTCGTTAGACCTGTGGACGGTTTCAAAATATCGATGTTTTAGTGGCTTTGAAAATTTATGTTTCTAGTTTGACGATTTCTTTCTTTTCTATATAATCTGCTGCGTGTATAATTATATCTGTTATTTTGTAGGTAATATATTAGCTCAATCGTATTTACGCTGGGACTTCACTTGATAATGGCAGGCCGGACTTGAGTCCTGGGGATGGGAAGTACAGTGCCGGCACTCTGAAGGAGGGGTTAAGTTGCAGTTTTATAACTGTAGTGTAAAGCACCCCTCTGGCAAGACAGTGATGGAGTGAATGATGATGAAAGTTTTCTTTTTCGGGCCACCCTGCCTTGGTGGGAAACGGCCGATGTTAATAATAAGAATAAATAATGAAAAATGAATAGTGAATGTTGTCTATCTTGTTTGTTCCACTTCTATAGTTCTCTTCGTTTGAGATATACTCGTGACGCATCTGCGGCAAGACATCTGGCGCATAAATTCCCTCCGGTGGATAAGACCTGGCAGCTCCTCACCATGTACACAAAATCACGCTCAGCTTTTCGATATTTTCTTTTTTTGGCAAGATAAAATTTCACTCATGTTGCATTTTCAAAACTTGGTCGCTTGCATGTGGTGATAAGTAACACGAAACTGTCCGCTTTTAAAATTCTGTGAGCAAAATGTATTTTACCTACCAAAGAAATACAGCTGATATCTTATGGTGATTTCTTGGGGTAAGTTTTGCAGTGATGTTCTCTTTTTTTTCGGTGATTACAGAAAGTGTTCTGTCCTTTCATCAGGGGCAGGGGTGCCACTAGCACGTTGAGGGACAACACAATAAGTGTGAGGGCCCAAGATTGCCCCAAATGCCTCCCAAAACATACATCAGGGGATTACCAACAAACCCCTGGCTGTCTTCAAGCAGGCACTGGACAGGCACCCGCCCGGGACCTGACCAGCCGGGCTGTGGTTCGTACGTTGGACTGCGTGCGGCCAGCAGTAACAGCCTGGTTCATCAGGCTCTGGTCCAACAGGAGGCCTGGTCACAGACCGGCCGCGGGGCGTTGACCCTGGAATTTCTCCAGGTAGACTCCAGGTAGAGATAATTCGCAATAAGTTTCACTATCTATGGGTCGTTTCTTGCAGGTTCTTGTTTGAGTCACTTTCCATTGTCTGGGTTGAATAACACATCCACTCATTTTCCCTCCACTTTTAGAATTAAATGCGAAGGGCTGTGACATCTACCTGAGGATTTCGGGGGGCAATGCCCCCCCTGCTCGGTTGAGACCAGACCCCCATGGTGGATTAGGGGGCCACCAACCAGGCTGTTTCTGCTGGGGCGCAGACTGGGGACGAACCCACAGCCGGTGGTCAGGCACCGACTTTTGTGCCTGTCCAGTGCCTTCTGAAGACAGCCAGGGGGCTATTGGTAATCCCCCTTTTTTGCGGGAGGGCCCCTTGCACACATCCATTTCTGAGGACAGTCATATCCCTTTCCTACGTTTCCGCATTTGATATTTTATTTACATCTTGTATCTCTATTTCTGGAGAAAAGTTTGGCTTCTTTTTTTTCCTGGGCTTTTATGGATACTTAAACATCCCCTCCCCTTTCTCTGCTTTTGCTTCGTCTAATAGCTTTCATATTGCGAACCTTTGGACATGGACATGGAGAGAAAAAGAGAGGTTAAGAGAGGAAAGGAATGTAAAGGAGAGCAAATGAGAGAGTGAGTGAGATGTTATCAATAAATTTTGTTTAGAATAAGAAAAGTTTTGGTGAGATTAAAAAGCTGAGAAAGCGAATGGATTTGACAGTTAAAAATAGAGGGAGTTATTGGGACAGAGAGTTAGAGGTAGGGGGAAGATGGACAGAATATTTTGAGGAACGTAAAATGTTGATGAAGAGGGACGCTGTGTTTCGTTCACTGTAGGAGTGAAAATAGCCAGTTGTGAATGGGGGAAAGGGAAAAATAAACACATAAGCAGTATAATGTGATCATTTATTGACAACGTAAAAGGGTTTAAGGCGTCATGTGATTTTCGCTCACCACGAAGGCAGAGCCAAACTATATGGGTTCGAATCTCGGTTAGTCCATGTTGTTATTGATTCAATACAACTCGTTCGTGGTCACAATTATATATATATATATATATATATATATATATATATATATATATATATATATATATATATATATATATATATATAAAAATATATATATATATATATATATATATATATATATATATATATATATATATATATATATATATATATATATATATATATATATATTTTTTTTGCAAGAAAACCATTTGAAAAATGGGAAGAATTCCAAGCGCTTTCGTGACTACTCACATTATCAAGGAACTATAACGGAAACATGACAAGAAGCTTTATTTAAGGGCGGAATTAACTCACAGTCACATCACACTAACAAGACTACACCTCACAGTAGCGTAAAATCGCACGACTCTGTGAAGAGGAACATAAGAAAGGACCTGAAACTTTTCCCAAGAATTAAGATTAGTCCAATTTATCATTAAATTTTTCCAAATTTTATTAATTATAAATGAATCCAATTTATATAAACCAAAAAAAATATTCATATTATTTTCAAAATTCTTTAATGAAACATGATTCTATTATATTCTCTCAACCATGGACTTGCTTGTACAACCTTCAGCATTTTGAAAATCAATTGGATGGTTAAAATCTTCACATGAATAAATAGAGATTAGAATCTTGTCCCGTTCTAATTTATATTTATGTTGTTTTAATCTTAGTTCAACTTACCAGTTTGACCATAATAAACTTTATCGCATATTTTACAGGGAATCTTATAGACACAACCGTCAGCATTTTGGGGGGGGTTTTTTCAAAAATCTTTTACTGTATAAAAATTTTTAAATACAACTTTGATATTAAAATTCTTAAGAAAGGAAGGCATATCAACCAAGTTTTCATGGTAAGGAGAACCAACATATTTTTGGTTGAATAAGGTTGGTTGTCCCTTTTGGATTGTAAAAGTATTCCTAGCTATTTTAAAAGATTTATCAATTATGTTTCTTGGGTATTTTAAATCATTAGCTATTTCATAAATTTTAGAGATTTCTTCATCTATGAACTTGGACTACAAATACGTAAAGCTCTAAAACATTGAAAAAAGACATTTTCTATCTTGATGTGAAAGTAATATTACTAGGAACAATTATTTGTAGGTTTTCTTAAATTTTAAATTAAAATCAATGTTACCCTTAATAAAAAAAACGGGGGGGCAATGAGTTATTTACTTGAATTCAACAGTAAAATTTATAGAATGAGCTAAGCTATTTAAATTTTAAAAAGGGAAAAGGTTTATATCACTTTTATTAAAACCACTAAAATTTTACAAAAAAATAATTGCCCCTTCCTAATTTTTTTTAAAAGGGTAACATTGTTTTAAAAAAATTTACAGAAAACCCACAAATAAATTTTCTTTTGACACTATTACTCTTCACATCAAGATAATTAAAGTTCGGTTTTTTTTAATGTTTTTAACTTTACAATTTAGTCAGGTTAAATGAAGAAAACCAAAATTTATAAATATAAAAGATTTAAAATACCCCAAAAAAATAATTGATTTAAAATTTTTTAAAATACAGTACTTTTACAACAAAAAAAAAACAAAACCTTATTCAACCAAAAATATGTTGGTTCTCCCTTCCCTGAAAACTTTGGTTGATATCCTTTTCCCTTTTTTAAGAATTTTAATATCAAAGTTGTATTTAAGAAAATAAGAACATGAAAGGAGGAACACTGCAGCAGGCCTGTTCCCATACAGGCAGGTCCTTCACAATCCGTCCCACTAACAGAATATTTGCTCAACCCAATTTTCAATGCTACCCAAGAAATAAGCTTTGACAATTCTACCCACTCATGGGAGTCCCCTCAAATCCAACCCTCTCCTCATGAATTTATCCAACCTAAATTTGAAACTACCCAAGGTCCTAGCTTCAATAACCCTACTAGGCAGATTTCCCCCTCATCAACATATTTCCAAAAAAATATTTTATATCCTTTCTAAATCTAAACTTATCTAACGAAACCATTATTGCGGGTTCTCTTGGGAGATATCCTCAAGACCTTATTTATATCCCCTTGTTAAAACCCATTTTCCCTTGTATCCTCGATCATGTCTCCCCCCATTCTACGTCTTACAAGGGAAAGAATTTTTGGGTCTTCAATCTTTCTTCGAAGGAAGATTTCTAATGTATTAAAATTTTGTCATTCTACGCTGAATGTTTTCTAA
>WNWK01038660.1:15000-17828 GCA_009830355.1 Cherax destructor | reverse complement strand
GTTCCTGCCTCCACTATGTCGCTTTCCAAGCTATTCCACTTCCTGACAACTCTATGACTGAAGAAATATTTCCCTTTAACATCCCTTTGACTCATAGGAGTCTTCAACTTCCAATTGTGACCCCTTGTTTCTGTGTCCCCTCTCTGGAACATCTTGTCTCTGTCCACCTTATCTATTCCTCGCAGTATTTTATATGTCGTTATCATGTCTCCCCTAACCCTCCTGTCCTCTAGTGTCGTCAGGCCGATTTCCCTTACCCTTTCTTCGTAGGACAATCCCTTAGCTCTGGGACTAGTCTTGTTGCAAACCTTTGCACTTTCTCTAATTTCTTGACGTGCTTGACCAGGTGTGGGTTCCAAACTGGTGCTGCATACTCCAGTATGGGCCTGACGTATATGGTATACAGAGTCTTGAATGATTCCTTGGTGAGGTATTGGAACGCTATTCTTAGGTTTGCCAGCCGCCCGTATGCTGCAGCAGTTATCTGATTGATGTGTGCCTCAGGAGATGTGCTCGGTATTATACTCACCCCAAGATCTTTTTCTTTGAGTGAGGTTTGCAGTCTTTGGCCACCTAGACTATACTCTGTCTGCGGTCTTCTTTGCCCTTCCCCGATATTCATGACTTTACATTTGGCAGGGTTAAATTCAAGGAGCCAGTTACTGGACCAGGCTTGCAGCCTGTCCAGGTCTCTTTGTAGTCCTGCCTGATCCTCGACTGATTTGATTCTTCTCATTAACTTCACATCATCTGCAAACAGGGACACTTCTGAGTCTATCCCTTCCGTTATGTCATTCACATATACCAAAAACAGTACAGGTCCTAGGACTGACCCTTGTGGAACTCCACTCGTCACAGGTGCCCACTCTTACATCTCGTCACGTACCATGACTCGTTGTTGCCTCCCTGTCAGATATTCTCTGATCCATTGCAGTGCTTTTCCTGTTACGTGTGCCTGATCCTCTAGCTTTTGCATTAATCTCTTGTGAAGAACTGTGTCGAACGCCTTCTTGCAGTCCAAAAATGCAGTCTATCCACCCTCTCTCTCGTGTCTTACTTCTGTTACCTTGTCATAAAACTCCAGTAGGTTTGTGACACAGGATTTTCCTTCCCTGAAACCATGCTGGTTGTCGTTTATAAGCTTGTGTCTTTCTAGGTGCTCCACCATTCTCCTCCTGATGATCTTCTCCATGACTTTGCATACTATACACGTCAGTGACACAGGTCTGTAGTTTAATGCCTCGTGTCTGTCTCCTTTCTTAAAAATTGGGACTACATTTGCCATCTTCCACGCCTGTGTTTGTGTGTGTGTGTGTGTGTGTGTGTGTGTGTACTCACCTAATTGTACTCACCTAATTGTGGTTGCAGGGGTCGAGACTCAGCTCCTGGCCCCGCCTCTTCGCTGTCCGCTACTGGGTCTCTGCTCTCCCTGCTCCATGAGCTTTATCATACCTTGTCTTAAAACTATGTATGGTTCCTGCCTCCACTATCTATTTCTCTAGACTATTCCACTTCCTGACTACTCTGTGGCTGAAGAAATGCTTCCTAACATCCCTTTGACTCATCTGAGTCTTCAGTTTCCAGTTGTGTCCCCTTGTTTCTGTGTTCCCTCTCTGGAACATCCTGTCACTGTCTACCTTGTCAATTCCTCGCAGTATTTTGTATGTTGTCATCATGTCTCCTCTGACCCTTCTTTCCTCCAGTGTTGTTAGTCCTATTTCCCTCAACTTTTCTTCATAGGGCAGACCCCTGAGTTGTGGCACTAACCTTGTCGCAAACCTTTGCACTTTCTCTAGTTTCTTTACGTGCTTGACCAGGTGTGGGTTCCAGACTGGTGCTGTATATTCTAGTATGGGCCTGACGTACACGGTGTACAGTGTCTTGAACGATTCCTTGTTAAGGTAACGGAACGCTAATCTTAGGTTTGCCAGTCGCCCATATGCTGCCGCAGTTATCTGGTTGATGTGTGCCTCCGGAGACGTGCTTGGCGTTATACTCACCCCAAGGTCTTTCTCCTTTGCCGAGGTTTGTAGCCTTTGTCCGCCTAGCCTGTACTCTGTCAGCGGTCTTCTTTGCCCTTCTCCGATCTTCATGACTTTGCATTTGGTGGGATTGAATTCGAGAAGCCAGTTGCTAGACCAGATGTCAAGCTTGTCCAGGTCTGTTTGCAGTCCTGCTTGGTCCTCTTCCGATGTGATTCTCCTCATTAATTTCACATCATCTGCGAACAGAGACACTTCTGAAGTCTATCCCGTCCGTCATGTCATTTACATATACCAAGAATAACACTGGTCCTAGGACTGACCCCTGCGGTACACCGCTCGTCACAGGCGCCCACTGTGATACCTCATCATGCACCATGACCCGTTGTTGCCTCCCTGTGAGGTATTCCCTGATCCATTCCAGTGCCCTTCCTTTTATACATGCATGTTCTTCCAACTTCTTTACTAATCTCATGTGAGGAACTGTGTCGAAGGCCTTCCTGCAGTCCAGGAAAATGCAATCAACCCACCCTTCTCTCTCTTGCCTTACCTCTGTTACTTTATCATAGAACTCTAGGAGGTTTGTTACACAGGATTTGCCTTCCCGGAATTCGTGCTGTCTGGTGTTTATTATCCTGTTCAGCTCGAAGTGTTCCACCATTCTTTTCCTGATGATTTTCTCCAGGACTTTGCTCACTATACACGTAAGTGACACCGGTCTATAGTTTAGTGCCTCTTTTCTGTCTCCTCTTTTAAAGATGGGGACTACATTGGCCTTCTTCCATACCTCAGGTAGCTGCCCAGTTTCAAGGGATGTGTTGAATATTATGGTAAGTGGCACACTCA
>WNWK01038660.1:0-10000 GCA_009830355.1 Cherax destructor | reverse complement strand
AAATGTAAAGAAAAGGGAATAGGCAGGAACGTTAAACTGACTAGTATCACTGACTTGTATATTATTTAAGGTGACAGAGAAGGTAAGCAGAGTGAGGGTGATCTAGCACTCTGAGAGAAGTGCCTACATAAACAGTAGTCAAGTTACAGATGCCAAATCTTGTCTCATCAATACTACAAGTAACCGCACATAGCAGACAGAAGCTTATAGCGACGTTCGGTCCGACTTGTACCATTACAAGTCCCACTGAACGTAAGTTTCTCTGGTATGTGCGGGTTATTTGTGTATTGTTCCAGTCACGGTATTGTGCGTTTTTGTTCTTTAAACACAAATTTGTTGGAGTCCTATGATACAACAACAGAAGTTAGGCAGAGAAAAGAGGGACAGGTGGACTGCAAATTCCTTAACTGCAAGAACGCATTTTATATTGCACCTCACAAGAGACGGGGGAGAAAGTCAAGGCGCAGGTAGGGGTAACTGAGGGGAAAAAGCAGTAGATGCTGCCTCCTTTTCCTATCCCCTCTTTCCTATTTCGCTTTCTGCCTTCTGCTTGCATCCTTTCTTGCTGCTTGCCTCTGCCTCGCCTTCTCAGGCAGATTAACCTGTAAATGAGTTGGAGTGGCAGAAGGGCGCACGCGTGTTGCCCAGGTGATGACGACCCCGATAACCTGCACCACGCTGGTGGTGTTACAGTATTTACCAGCCTACCAGCTCACACGCCAGGCTGCCCTGCCAGGGGCGCACGAGCACACACGAACACACGTACCATCCCCCCCCCTTACACCCCACCTCCATGAGTAAATTTTAAGTTGTCCCCTCAAATTTTATAATATTAAACACATTATAGACAGAGCAAGGAGTAAGAGAGGGAGGCAGAGAGGGAAGGGGAGAGGGGAGGGAGGCAGAGAGTAAGAGGGGGGAGAGCAGAGTGTAAGGAGAGAGGGAAGCCAAGAGGAGAGGGAGGAGGCGAGAGAGTAAGAGGGGAGAGCAGAGAGTGAGAGGGAGGCAAAAAGGGGGGAGGGAGGCAGAGAGTAAAGAGAGGGGGAGCGGGGAAATAAGAGGAGGGAGAGCAGAGACTTAACTCCCAAAAACTGGTACTAACATAAGTAAACCCGATACCCTTGATTAATATGATTCCTCTTCTTCCCCCTCTCCTCATCTTCCCACCCCCTCCTCTCCTCCTCCCCCGTCCTCCTCCTCATCCTCCTCCTCGTCCTCTCCCCCCTCCTCCTCCCGCCGGGTTGATGATATATTACCGCCATGACGCGGCTTCAATGTGGCAAATTTTTAAGTGTTGGAATAGGTATTAAGTTACTAAAATGCGAGTTTTTAGAGGGAGGGGGGCCAGGTTGGGGTGGAGAAAGGGATTTTATTTCCCCCAAAAATTAGGTCAAACAGGGATGTGTCAATTTATATTAGTTTTGCTGATGAAACTGCTGGAAGGAATCTAAAGAATTTTGCAAAAAGTTAGTGGACGAGTTTGGGAGGGAAAAAAGGGAGAAAGTTAAAGTGAATATAGATGGAAAGGTGGAGTATCAACGATTCAGATAAACAAAAATTGGATATTACATTGGAAAAGGGAGTATAGAAAGTGGTGTTTCAGATATTTGGAGTAACTTGTCCCCGCAGATGGTTTATGAGGTTGAATAAACCATAGAATTGTTAAGTAAAAAAGGCGGGGGTGTGCGTTGGTATCTTGGGGGACAAAAACGTTATCCGTGGAGGCAAAAGGAATGTACAGAACATAGTGGTACCAACACTTTGGTTTTGAAGCATAGGTTGAAATGCCCCCTGGAGATTTTGTGTCTAAGGGCAATGTGGTGTAAATATTATGCAGAGGGAATTTGTAGTGTGAAAATTAGGGGGTGTGGGTTACTAAAAGTTGGGCAGAGGCTGAAGAGGGCTGTTTATGGTTTAGTCATTTAGAGAATGGAAAGTAGAATGACTTGGAGGGCATATAAATCTTGGGGAAGGAAGGCAAGGGGGGGTTGTCCTCCAAAGGTTGGGGAGGGGAAAGGTTTTGTGGATGGGGCTTGGGCTTCAGACGTGCGTGAGAGTTAGATAAGAGTGAATGAAAGGGAAAAAGTTTGTGGGACCTGACGAGATTTTATTGTGAGCAGGGTTTTTTTGGAGGGATTCAGGGAAAACCGGTTAGCTGGGCCCGAGTCTGGAAATGAAGTACAATGCCTGCACTTTAAAGGAGGGTTTGGATAATGGCAGTTTAAAGGATGTCTAAACTGTCGGGATCGAGCACCTCTTCAAAGACAGTGATTATGTATGAGTCATGGTGAAAGTGTTGAATGATGAAAGTTTTTTTTTTTTGGATCATCCCCGCCTCGGTGGGGGAAACGGCTGGCGTGTTAAAAATAAAATAAACAGCCATAGCCCAATGCTGAGAGTCATGGTTTATATTTTAAAGGTTTTGGGGATAGGATCCTTGAGCGAAAGAAAATTGGGGGCCTTAGGCAGCATGCCTCCGGGCAGGGGTCTGGAACTCAGAGATAAACTGCAGGTTAGCTGGACTTAAGCCTGGAGGTGGGCAGTAAAGTGCCGCACTTTTGTCGATCTGAAAAAAACCCCTGCCCAAAAACAGTGATTTGTGTGAGTGATGGTGAAAGGTTTAATGATGTGTTTTTCTTTTTTTTCTTTTGGGTCAAAAAAGGTTGATGGGGGTTTTGGATGTACATGTTTATGGGGGGCGGATATATCAATCTTTTTTGGTTGTACTACAGTTAGAGAAAGGTGATGGACAAAAAAAAAAAGGCCAAAAAAAGAGAGGGAAAAAGTGTATAAACAAGGGGGGGGGGAAGTTGGGTGGATAAACAACTTTTGGCAAAATTTAAAGAGGAGGGGGGGTTAAAAATTTGGGAATTTAAAAATGCAGTATTGAAGGGGGGTAAAATTTTTTCATGGGGGGGTGGGTGGGGGGAAGGGAGTGAGTGGTGGAATAAGAAGAAAGGTGGATAAAAAAAAAAAAAGTTGGGTTTTCAAAACAAAAGGGTTTAAAGAAGAGAAAAAGGAAAAAAAGGTAAAAAGTGGTGAGGGGTGAAAAAAAAAAAGCGATGAAAAATGGGGAAACCTGTCAAAAAATTTTTGGGAAAAAAAAAAAAATTTTGGGTGAGATAAAAAAGGAAGGCCAGGAACGAATGGATTTGTCAGTTAAAAAAAGGAGGGGGGTTAGTAGATGGGGGCTGGGGTATTGGGTAGATGGGGGAAAATTTTGGGAACTTTTAAATGTCAAAAAAAGGGGGGGGTAACATGTACTGGCCCGGGGGGTCCCTTTTAAAAAAAAAGGGGAATTTGTGGGGGAGGTAAATTACGTAGAATGGAAAGGGAAAGCAGCGGAATTGGGAATCAACAGAAATTTGGGGGATATAGTGCTGGGTGGTTGGTATTTTTGAATAAATGTATGAAAGAGGAAGGCCCGGGTTGGGAGAAAATTTATTTCCCTTTTTAAAGGGGGAAGGGGGGGAAAAAAAGGGGGAAAAATTATGGGGAAAAAGTTTTATATACCAGGTAAAATTTTGGAGGGGGAAAAATTAGGGTAAGCAAAGTAGGATTGCAGAAAAGGAGGCTTTAAGGGGGGGGATTTAGATCAAGTGTTTTAAGCATATTTTAAATTTTAGTAAAAAGGGAAAAATTTTTTTGTTTTTTGGTTTAGAAAAGGATATGATGAGTGGATAGGGGCAATGTGGCAAATTTTTAATGTTGGGAAAGGTTAAATTACGAAAGGCTGTAAAGAGTTTTATAGGGTAGTGAGGCCGGAGGGTGTGTGGGAGAGGGGTTTCTTCCCGGTAAAAAAGGTTTAGCAGGGTGTGTAAGTCACCATGGTTGTTTAATATATTTTTTGGGGTTTTAAAAAAAGAAAAAGCTGGGGGGTTTTGGGGGGAAGGGGGGGGATTAAATTTGGAAAAATTTAAAAGAAAAAGGGGGGGTTGACACGGTTTTTTTTTGATGATACTGTGCTTAGAGAAATTCTAAAGAAAAGTTGAAAAAGGTTTTGTGGCGAGTTTGGGAGAGTGTAAAGGTAAAAAATTAAAAAATGAACATAGTAAAGAATGATGGGGGGTAAAAAATTTAAATAAAAAAAATTTGGGAATATCACATTGGGAGAGGATTATGGAAGAAGAAAAAGTTTTAGATTTTGGGATTTTGGGGGTTTTTGGGTTGGGTTTATAAAGGGAAAGGGGTTTTAAACCTGGGTTTTTAAAAGGGAAAAAAAAGGTGAGTGGTGCATTGGGGTATTTGGGGGAAAAAAACGTTTTCCATGGAGGCAAAAAAAGGGGAAAAGTCGAAAGTATAGTGGTAAACACTCTTATATGGGTGTGAACAGGGTTTTTAAATTTCAGCGAGGAGGGGTGGAGGCGGGGGATGTCCTGTCTAAGGACAATGTGTGGTGAAAATTTTGGGGGAAAAAAAGGGGGAAATTTTGGGGGAAAATTTGGGAAGGTGTGGAGTTACTAAAAGTATTTGTCAGAGGGGGGAAAAAGGGGGGTTGGGGGGTTTTTATTTAAAAGAATGGATCAAATAGAATGACTTAAAACGTAAAAAACTGTGGGGGGGAAAAAAGGGAAAGGGGGGGTGGGGGGCCCAGGGGTTGGGGGAAAGGGGGGTAAAGGAGGTTTTGTGGCGAGGGCTTGGACTTCCAGCAAGTTTTTTGGGGCTGTTAAAAAAGGGGTGAATGGGACAAGGGTTTTTTGGGGCATGACATCTGTTGGGGGGGAGCAGGGAAAAATTTTTGGGAAGGATTGGGGAAAACCCCTTTAAATTTATTTATTGGGATTTTAGCCCTAAAGGGGGGAAATACAATGCCCATTTTAAAGGGGGGGTCTGAATGGACAGCTGGGGGGATTTTTCCCCAGCTGTCGTATCTAACTCCTCTGCAAAGACAGTGATTATTTTGGGGTGGTAAAATGTTGAATGATGATGAAAGTTTTTTTTGGGGGGTTTTTTTTTTTGGGTCACCCTGCCTCGGGGGGGGAGGGGCCCACTTGTTAAAAAAAAAAAAAAAAATTTATTATTATTATATTATTATTATTATTATTACAAAAAAAAAAATTTTGGGGAAATTTTTTTTCACAAAAAAAAATAGAAGATTTATTGTTATGCAGACAAACCCCCTTATTTAATAATTTTTTTAAATTTGTAACCTATTCATGACTGCATATTGGAATGGGGGTTTTTTGGGAACATCCCAAAAAATTTTAAATTTTTGCTTTTTTAGCTCAATTTAAAGGGTTACTTTTCTTCGTGAAACCAATAAAAAAAGATATCTATTTCTTAATATATCTTCCATTCTATCAAATAGCCCAAAAAAACCAAAAATAAACCCTAAAAAAATCGAAAATCCCAAAAAAAACCCCAAAAAAGGGAGGTTGGGCCGAAGTGAACCCCCAATTTATGGTCCAATTTCTTTCATTTTGGTGTACATTAAAATTTTTTCCTTTTTAAAAATTCCCCAAAATTTCAATAAATAGTCCAACAAACAATGGGTTCAATTCCAGATAAAGGAAATAAAGAGTCAAAGGGCCCCCCCTTTAGGCCCACTCGCATCTGGATATTTTTTCGCCTGAAAGAAAAAAACAATCAATCAACTGCTTACAGTGGACCCCTTTTTCGTCCCCCTTAAATTGTGGTTTTAAAAACGGGAATTTTTTTCCCAAAATTTTTGGTTTTTTTTTCTGTTTTCCCCAGAAATCGGTTTGATAAAAAGTGCCCAGCAGCCCCCAGCCGCTGCGGGCACTAAAAAAAACCTTTCCCCCATACTTTGGATTGATTGGGGATGCAAAACCCTCCGGCACCATTTTTTTAATATTTCATTGTTTTTGGGCTTCCCAAATGCAAAAAAACCCCCGTGGGGCCCAAAAAAGGGGGTCCCAGTGCCACCCCTTTTTGGAAAAAAGTGAGAAACACGATAGAAGAAAAACAAAAATCATAGAAAAATATGAAAGTGGAGGTATGTGGGGGACCCGCGGGGTGTACAGGAAAGGGCCCCTTCAACCATCATTCCATCGTGGCAAAAAAAAGGAAATCAAGGCAGCTGATGTTAAAGGGGGAATATGCAACAAAAAAAAATCCAAAAAATTTGAAGATGTTGAAAGTTGTTGCTGGGTGGATAAAAAAAAAGAGTTAAAGGGGATGTGTTACACAGTCGAAATTTGGGGGAAAAAGGAAAAGGATTGCATGACAATTTTAAAAAAAAATGCCGGGGGCAGTGCCAGCAAAGGATGGTTAAAAAAAGCAAAAAAAGGGGGCTACACAATGTTGTAACAGGAGAGGCTGCTAATTCGACAAAAAAAGGGCTAAAAAATTCCAATTAAATTTTAAAGACATGAGGGGCTGGAATTGTCCCCAACAAGTGTTCAATTGAGATGAAACGGGCCCCCCTTTTTTTGGGAAAAAAAACCCCAAAAAAGGACCAACACCCAAAAAAGGGAAAAGGGAAAAACCGGGGAAAAACCCAGAAAAAAGGTAATTCTCATGTTTTTGGAATGTAGGGGGATTTAAAAATGAAGTTTTTTTGTATCATTTTTAAAATCCCCGGGTTAAAAAAAAAGTGTTCCCCAAAGGGAATTTTTGTGTGTAGAAGGCAACATAAGGGGGCACAGGGAAAATTTTCCCCTTTTTTTTCAATGGGGGTTTGGCCCCAGTGTGAAAAATACCTCCTGGGAAAAAAAATTTGGGGTCTAAATGCCTCCTGGTAATGGGCAAGCCCTGCTCATCCTCAAATTGGGGAAAAGCAAATGGTGAAGGGGGCCCCCCACAGTGGTTCATCCCCCAATCCACCCCTTCCCCCCACCCCCGGGCCCCGCAGGTCATTTCAAATTTAAAAAAACCCACACCAAAGCAATGTTTCAAAGGTGTTTTTACATAACCCCGGACTCAAAATTGACCTAAAGAGCTGGAAAGATCATTTAAACCCTCCATTGCATAAACCTTGTAGGTAAGGCTTGGTGGGGTAACCCCAGGCGATGAACTTTTTTTTGGGAAAAAATTTTTGGGGGCCAGTTGTTTTCCTGGACAAAGATTTTAAAGGGGTTTGGGGCGGGCCCAAACCCATGCCTTTTGGGAATCAGGGCATTGGGAGTCCAGGGGGGGTTATGGAGGGTGTGGAAGACCAAATGAAGAACTAACCATTAAAAGGGGCTCTGACCTTAATCTGAAAAAAACAGACCGGGAGCCGGGAAAAAGTTTAAGGGGCGAAAAGGAGGGGAAAAGGCTTTTTCAAAATTTAAAGGGGGAAAAAGTTTGCAATTTCGGGGGTGGAAAGAATTGTGGGGGGAAAATCACCTTCAAAAAATTTTTAGGGGTATGCGAATGTTCAATAACAATGACATGTCTCTTTTTTAAGGGGGAAATTTTTAAAAAAACGCCCCGAAAAAGACCTTTTTGGGGCAATTTTTTTTTACAGGGGTCCAGTGACTCTGCTGGTCCTAGTGGCATTAAAAAAAAAGGGAAAGGGGAAAAAAACCCCCAAAAAACTTTCTTCCCGAAGTCTTTTTGGAAGGGGGTTGCCTTCCCCAAAAAAAAGCAACCTTTCATCCTCTCCCCCCCCCCAACTTCCACACATCAACAACCCTTTAATAAAAAGGGGGGGGTCGTTGGGATTTTTTTACTTATGTCTCATTGTTTTTTGTGGAGATAAATGTACATTTAATGTAAAAAAAAATTTTTTTTAAAAACTTTTTTGGGGTCTGGAATGGATTAATTTTTTTACATTATTTTTTTGGGAAAAATCTGTTTTTAAAATGTGGGGAAATTTTTTTTTTGGGACCCCCGGGGAAAGGATTAAACGAAACAAGGGGCCACTTTTCTGGAAAAAATTCCCCGGGGGTACTGTAAGTGGAGGTTCCACTGATAAACAAAAAACCTGCAGCATGCAGTGCATAATGAAAAAAACTTTACTGTGTTTATGGTGTCCCCCCTTTTCCGGGATTTTGTATGGTTTGTATGGTTTTATTTTTTTTTTTTTCTCATTTGATAAAGGGGAAAAAATATTAAGAAATAATGCACTTTTGATTGGTTTCATACCGGAAAATACCTTAAAAAATTTAGCTCAAAATAGGGGAAAAGTTCTATTTTTTTTTATGTTAATAAATGTCCAACTGGCGGCCAATATGCAAATATGAATGGGTTGACATTATTTATACAATTATTACAATAATGCAATAGTCTTTTCACAACATAAATCTTCTATTTTTTTAAAAAAAATTAAAATGAAAGCAAACATAATATAAAAGGGCCCGGAGATGGACTAAATTTGGGGTTACATAAGGGGAATAGGTTTTGTGGTTTTTTATATTAAAAACCCCTTTTGGACACAGGATAATAAGAAAAAGGGCTGTACTTTTGGGAAAAACAGGATTTTTGGGATTTTCATTTTGGGTTTTATGGGTTTTTCCTCTTTTTTGGTCTATTTTATAGAATGGGGAAAAAATACTACAGAAAAAAGATATACTTTTATTGGTTTCAAGCTGGGAAAAAAACCCTTTAAAAAAAAGCTAAAAAAGAGAAATGTTATTTTTGCCGATGTTCAAATAAACAAATGACGCACCATCCTTTTACATGTCCCAAATGGGGCAAAAGATCCAATGGGTTAAATTTTTTAAAATTATTACAATAATGCAGATTGCAAAAAAAATAAAACTTTATTTTTTTGTGAATAAAAACAAAAAGGGGAAAACAAGCAAATATAAGAGGGGGGCCCGGGGGTTGACTAATGAACGAAAAAAGTTATTTTAGTGCCAGGAATGTCTGCATTGTCTTTATTGTTTATCTTTTTAAATTTGTGTGAAATTTGGGGCCAAAATTTCCATTTTTTACCCCTTTATTGGGTAGTTGAAATAGATGAATGGGCAGTTTCTTGTACTCAATCGACAGAATAGAAGGAATAGTAGCAAAATAGGGAAGACTTTGGTAGACTGGAACAATGGAGTTGGCCAAAAATAAAGGGGAAAATGGATGAAATTGCCCCGTGTAAATATTTCTGTTGGGCTAAATGTATTCCCAACCCAAAACCCCTCTGTAATCTGGCAAAATCACTAATCCGGCACCCTACAGGTCCCGATGATGCTGGATTAGTGATGGCCCCTTACTCTGCTGTTAATCAATCATTCACCTGTTTGGCTCACAATGTGCATTTTGAAAATTTGGGGCCCCCATTAAATTTCATGTTTGTGTAGCATAAAAGGAGGAAACCCCCAAGTTACCAGCAGATAGTGAATGAGAGGTCTAAACAAAGTGTTCAAAATATAACTGATTTTCTGTCATCATATGTTTTTCCCCAAATTATTTAATATTATAAAGTGGACACTGTAATTTTATAAAGCTATGTTCTACATAAACATTAACAAAGAAGTCACTTGATTTAATAATGTAAAATACTTTTAGTGCAGTACTTACAATAATTTTATGGTTGACTGAGGGTATTAGTGTGCATCCCTGCAGTCACCATATTTTGAAAGTCTCTTTGCATAACTGGTGGTTGAACAAAAACGTCCTATCTTCTCCCCACATTAAAAAGCATCGCTGGGGCCTTGGAATTTTAAAGGGAAATTAACACTTTAATGTTTTTACCATCTTTTGTTAAAGCAACCTTTTCTGTGTGGGAAAAAGCTTTATCATTATTCCTCCGTAATTCTTGAAGATCATTTTAAGTTTTTTTGATTGACATTCATGATTGCTGATGAAGAGGCTTGGAATGATCTGTGAGTGTGCAAGGTCCACTAAAATCTGATGCTAATACATCATAGGAAATACCCTTTGCTAACACGGATCAATAGTTTCTTTGGTGATATGGCTTTTCCCCTTGTTTAACTTGCTCCCCCTCCTTAAGTAAAAAAAATTATGCCGTAGTCGGGCTTGTGCAATTCCTCCAAAAAAAGACTGACTGTAGGCCCTATATGGAAAAAAAATAAAATGTAAATAAAAAAATACATGTTTCCATTTAGCAGGACTAACCAATGAAACCAGTCTTTTAATTAATGTTTTTTTGTGTCCC
>WNWK01038659.1:0-17828 GCA_009830355.1 Cherax destructor | reverse complement strand
TGATCTGATACGAAATGTCATCAATAAAAAACAATATACTCAGATCACAACATAATAGAGGTCCAAAATGCATGCGGGGAGCCCCAGATCAACAAAATGTGATCAGCCGGGGAGTTTTCCCCAAATTCAATTAAATAAAAAAACAAAAGGGGGGCCAAGAAAAACCAAGTCCTAAATGATAAAAAGGGGGGAAATTTTTTCCAAACATCGGACCCCAAACCCAATGTCAGAACAAATTAACCTGTGGTACTTGAGGTTTGTCAAAAACCCCCAAGGGAAAAAGGGGAGGAGAAGATGAAAACCAGAAAGAGGGGGCCCCCCCATACAGGCGAAAAAAAAAAACGGAGCGGGGGGAGGAAGTGAGGGGGGGAGAGGGGGGGGAGAGAGAGAGGGGGGGGAGGGAGAGAGGGGGAGAGAGAGAGAGAGGGGGGAAAAAGGGGGGAGGGGGAAAAGAGAGAGAGGGGGAGAGGGGGAGGGGGAGAGAGAGAGGGGGAGAGAGGGGGGAGAGAGGGGGGAGAGAGAGAGGGGGGAGAGGAGAAAAAAAGTGATGGGAGGGAAGATGGAGTGTAAGAGGGAGGGGAGGGGGACGGAGGGGGATTGAGTGGTGGTGGAGGGAGGGGGGGGAAGTGGGGAGGATGAGAGAGGGAGAAAAGGGGGGAGAAAAAAGAAAGAGGGAGATAGAAAAGGAAAAATTTTTTTACCCTAAAATTTGGGGAAAAGGAATAGTCTAAAAAAAATGATGTAGTGGGGGGAGGAACCTTTCGTAGCTTTCAGATGGGGTTATGAAAAAAATCATGGGCAGGGGGAAAAGGTCCCAAAAGGGTCATGAAGAGGCCCAGGGGCAGTCCGCCCCAAAACCACAATTAGGTGAGTACACACACACACACACACACACACACAACAGCCAGCATGGTTTCAGGGATGGGAAATCCTGCATCACAAACCTTCTGGAGTTCTACTACTACCACTTCCACTACCAACATTACCAATACTTCTTTATCTTCCTCTCTTGGTCCCATCCCCATCCCCCTCGCCTATATATACTGTCTCTCTCACTCTCTTGTGTCAGTGTGACTTGTAAATGGTCCAAGACGGGTTATTTGTGTATTGTTCCAGTCACAGTATTATGGCTTTTTGTTATTTCTGGGTTATCATGGGTGGCTTACCAGCCCCGGGTTAAAAATCCAACAAAACTTATCTTAATCTTATCCTTATCACCACTTCCTAGGATCAAATTTGATCACCTCGGTTGCCAGGCGCTTTATGAGCTGCACGGGTTTACCACACCCTCATGAATAATAATAATAATAATAATAATAATAATAATAATAATATAAGTTTACTCAGGTATACACAAATACAGTTACATAGAATATCATACATAGCAGCATGTGTAGAGAACCTAGGGTAACCCAAAAAACTTAGACAGAGACTTATTTCCACTGTGGTCCTTCTCTTCTAGATTCGCCGGTACTCTCCCTGCCAGGGTATTTTCCAGATACTAATATACTAGGAATAACAACAACAGTATACTAATATACTAGGAATAACAAGAACAAAAAGTAAAATTAATATCTTATAAAGTACATAATATAAATAATAAAATAAAAGTGCCAAGAGAGTAGTGATAAAGAAGTGATCAATAGAGGTGAGCATACAAGCAGTGTACCATGCTACAACATTCAACTCTACAAAGGTAAATACTATTTAGGTCTACTTGTAGTCTGCTTTAAATGCTCTGCATATCCTCGGCACTGTCTGTAATGCATGAAATAAATGTCGCCTCATTTTGTAACGAATGTGTATGTTATTGAAACTAAGGCAAAATTGTTTTAGTTTACCATGAAAATTTTCAGAAAATGGCGATGTTGTGTTAATGAAAATGAATAACCTACTAGGGTTAACTATCGTATTTATAACTGAGACTAATATATAATAACATTCCTATAAATATATGTACATTTATCATTGCATAGTAACATTTAATGATGTATACTAAATATACACACTAATACAGAAGCAACAAAGCCACGGGAGTGATGTATAAGTAGTTGTTTATCCATCAATCCCGTGGCTCTGTTAGTTTACATTATCACTCGTGCAGATATTCATTGATAAGATATAAATAATCAGATTCAGATTATTTTATTTCTCTGTAAGGATTACAATGTGTAGTTTACATTTATAAGACAATAATTACAAAGATGGCATTAGCATCTAGCATGCCTGGGCATGCTAGGCATTTCAGGCAGACTACTAATAGTTTTTAATTTATATTGCAAATTACAAAGGGATACAAATTTCAAATGATTAAATAGATTACAGTAGTGAGGTAGTTCAGAATATTTAGATTGTATAAATATAATACAAATTTAAAGTGCAGGTATGTTCAGTAGTTTAGATTGTAAAATTAGTATTGAGAATGTTTGATCATGGCAGTTACATAGTTTATATTAAAAGCTCCAATATTGGGATTTATCAGGCAAACTTAAAACTAGTTTGAGATTTGTTAGACAATAGCTATATTGGGATTGGTTTACTGTCCTTGGGTCAGTGTTGGTGTAGATGAGGAGGATGTACTCACAATGTGGCTGGCAGAGGTCGAGACTCAGCTACTGGCCTCAGGAGTGTTAGTTAGTTAGTTAGTTCCATTTTGTCTAGGCACTTCAAGTTAGACCTAGGCCTGTTGTATGTGTGTGTCGTGTGTTGTGTATGAAGAAACACTTCGAAATGTTTCGGCCCCGCGGTGAACCTGCCCTCGTGCGTGAAGCGGCTAGTATGCCATCGGGGGTGTTGGGTTATTAAAGTGTGTGTGTGTTGTGTGCAGGAGAATTGAGAATGAGAATGAGAATTTTTATTTCATTGCAAGTTTACATTGAGATTTTGTAATTACAATCATGAACTGAAGTGCCAGGAGAGCCACTAACATGCCATGGCATTAAGGGCAGCTTAATCTAATGGCTTATAGACTATGTACTTAATACTAGAGAAATTGATTGAGTTTGTTTTGGTTAAATATTAGATTGTAACCGTATAAATTTGTTCAAATTACAATATGATGATATTACATTGTAAACAAGTATTTAGTAGGATGGTAACATAATAGTAAAAATTGAAATTATCTTATAGGAAAATAACAGGAGTATTTTTGAAAGTAATTTACATTATAAGTATTTAGTTTAGGGTGAGTAGGTGGTTTTTGAGAAGAGTCTTAAATTGATTTTCAGACAAGGTTATTTTAGTATTTACTGGTAATGAATTCTAGATTCTGGGGCCCTTTATGTGCATAGAATTTTTACATAGGTTGATATGGACACAGGGTATATAAAAAGTGATCTGTGTCTTGTGTTGTGGTCATGGGTCCTATTAAAGTTGGTGAGGAGAATTTTGAGCGGAGGGTTTATATTAGATTGTAGAGTTCTATGTATGTAGTAGGCACAAGAATAAGTGTGAGTGTTCTTTACGGTGAGTAGTTTTAGGCTTTTGAATATTGGTGGAGTATGCTGTCTAGAGTCGGAATTTGTTATCATTCTGACTGCAGCCTTTTGCTGGGTTATGAGTGGTCTAAGGTGATTTAATTTGTTGATCCCCATGCACAGATTCCATAGGTGAGATAAGGGTAGATAAGTGAATGATATAGTGCAAGGAGAGCTGATTGAGGCACATAGTAGCGTATCTTTGATAATATACCTACTGTCTTTGAGATTTTCTTGGAAATTTGTTGTATGTGTGTTTGGAATTTAAGACTACTGTCAATGTGGATTCCTAGGAATTTTCCCTCGTGAGTCTTGTGATGGGTGAACCATTGAGCGTTATGTTAAGTGGACATTTGTGCTCTTTTCCAAACTGTATGAAGTAGGTCTTGTCAGTATTGAGAGTAAGCTTGTTAGTCGTCATCCATGTTGATATTTTCTGTAATTCTGCATTAACAGTGTTGGCCAGTATGACTGGATTTGGGTGAGAGAAGACATATGTTGTGTCATCTGCAAATAATATGGGTTTGAGTAGTTGTGATGCATTCGTTGTTATTCAAGTCTGTTTGATCACCTCCTTTGTGGATCGGGGTGACCCTTGCTATTTTGAGAATTGATGGGAAGGTAGAGGCTTCAATGGATTTATTGAAGAGTGTTGCAATAATTGGTGACAGTACCTGAGAAACTTTTTTTGTACAAAAAAGATGGTAACCTGTTTGTCTTCTGCCTTGTTTTTAAGGGTGTTGATTATGAGTGAGACTTCTATTGGGTTGGTAGGAGCTAAGAATAGTGTATCAGGGTAGGTGTTTGTGAGGTAGTCTGTTGGACGGGTGTTCGAGCTGGGGATTTTACTCGCTAGATTCTTTCCTATGGTGAAGAAGAAAACATTAAGTCTGTTTGCTGTCTCAGTTGGTGAGAGTAGGGGTTCATCTGTTTTTGATAATTTGATGGTGTTGTTCTTGGATATCTTTTTATTTCCTAGAATTGCAGATAGGGTTTTACAGGTCGTTTTCATATCACCTTTTATGTTATGTAGTTGTTCTCATAATACAATTTTTTTGACCTTATCAGGCTGGTAAGGATTGATGAGTAGCGTTTGGATTGTTCTCTGGTTATTAGACCCCTTCTGTATTGTTTTACATATTGGTGCCTTTTGTTAATGGATTTAAGGATGCTGGGTGTTAGCCAGGGATTGTTAAGTCTCTTAGCTGTGATCTGTTTAGTTTTTTTAGGGCAATGTTTGTTATAGAGGTGGTGGGTTTTTTTAAGGAAATTCTTGATGCATTCATTAGTATCTGAATATGTTTCTAACTCATTATGGCAGTCGATGTTAATCATAGCTGTTATAAAGTTATTAACAGCTGACTCATTATGAAGTCTGAAGGTTACTTTAGCAGTGTCTTGGGGCAATTTACCTAGGTTGGTTATGAGAAAGGTAGGGTAGTGGTCTGTGGTGTTGTCTGTGATTATGCCTGATTTTAAAGGGGATATAGTGTTAGTCCAGATGTGGTCTAATAAGGAGATACTAGTCTCAGAGATTCTTGTAGGTTTTGATAGTGTAGGTAGCAACAAGAAGTTGCTCATCGAGTTTGTGAATTCAGTTACTTGTGGGTCCTGATCATGTAGGAGATTTATGTTGAAATCTCCTGTGAGCAGCAAATGATCTTTGTTCATGTGTGCATTAGTTATCAGGTTTCCTAATTGTTCACTAAAATGGTGAATGTTTAACTGTGGTAATCTGTAGATGTTTATTACTGTGAGGGGTTTTTGCAGGTCATTTGATTTAAATTTAGCTATAATATGTTCTTGTACAAGAGTTATTGATACATTCAAGTTGATCCGAGTAATATATAGCTATTCCACCCCCTCGCTGGTCTGTCCTACAGTTGTGTATGGCTGTGTAACATGGGAAGGCATAGACATCTGTAGTATCAGGGTTTAGCCAGGTCTCAGTGAATGTTATGATTGACATATTGGTCTGTAGGGATTTGAGTAGTGCTGTGAGGTCATCGTAATGTTTACTCAAAGATCTAATATTGTAGTTAAAGATAGTTATGTTATTGATGGATCTGAGTAATGTCTTTGCTTGATCTGCTGTGTAATAGTTACAGTTACTATTGGATTCATGTAAGTCATTTAATAATAGGTTGATATCAGGATCAATGTTTGTAATCATAAGATTTAGTGAATCAGTGGTTTTCATGTATTTAGGTGATGGTGGGTGTGTTAGTGAGATAAGATGTTTTTTGATGATAGTGTGGAAAATGGTGGCTGAGTCTGCAGTTCTGGAGTTTTCAGGTAGGGAGTTCCAGATTTTAGGCCCTTTAATGTACATTGAACGTTTGTATAGATTTAGCCGGACACGGGGAATGTCATAGACATTTTTGTGTCTGGTGTTGTGTCTATGGGTCCTGTCACAACTATATCAAGAAATCGTTTTAGTTCAGGTTTAATATTGGAATTTATGGTTCTGTACATGTAGGTTGCACAGTATTAAGTGTGGATGTTCTGAACAGTGAGTAAATTTAGGTCTTTGAAGAGTGGGGGGGATTTGCCTGGGACTGGATTGCGTGATAATTCTTTTTGTTGAGTTATTATTGGTTTTAGGTGGGTTGTTGCTGTTGATCCCCACTTAGATGAGTGAATAGTATAGTGTGAGTTGGGCTGATTACGGTACATAGTAACGTATCTTAGAGAATATACATTAATACTACATACATATACCAGGTGCACCTCATAAAAAAAGTACACAAGGGCAAAATGGTTTACTTTTATTACGTCACAGACATATTTATTATATACAACATGTGCAAGCAACTGCTACATCTGCCTACTTATTGTAAGTACAAAGTCATATATAACATATACTGTATGTAATTGAAAGCAAGATGCGTATAAATGTTAATAATTTATACAGAGGAACACAGAATGTGGTTCAATGGATCAACTGAATTACGATACCCACGTTCTTCTCACAAGACAGCTATTAAATAAACGATGGTGAGTGTGTTTCTTTCTTTAGGTGAGCCTCCCTTGGTTCAACACTGCGCTAGCCAGAGTTCGAACCCATGTAGTACTGGCCCGTCATTGTGAGCGAGAACCACAGGACTACCTAATCCTACAAGAACCAAGCACCCAGCGATGCTAGGTGTGTTACTCTTGGTCCGAGGACAAGGATTGGGTAGTCCTGTGATTTAAGGCGTCATGTGGTTCTCGCTCACAAAGACGCGCCAGTACAACATGGGTTCGAATCTGGCTAGCGCAGTGTTGTTATTGATCAATACCACTCGTTTGTGGTTACAATAATATATATATATATATATATATATATATATATATATATATATATATATATATATATATATATATATATTTCTTCTTTCAACACGTCGGCCGTTTCCCACCGAAGCGGTGGCCCAAAATGAAAACGAAAGTTTCCCATTTTACAATTAGTAATATATACAGGAGAAGGGGTTACTAGCCCCTTGCTCCCAGCATTTTAGTCGCCTCTTACGACACGCATGGCTTACGGAGGAAGAATTCTGTTCCACTTCCCCATGGAGATAAGAGGAAATAAGAACAAGAACTAGTAAGAAAATAGAAAAAAACCCAGAGGGGTGTGTATATATATGCTTGTACATGAATGTGAGTGTGACCTAAGTGTAGTAGAAGTAGCAAGATGTACCTGAAATCTTGCATGTTTATGAGACAGAAAAACACACCAGCAATCCTACCATCATGTAAAACAATTACAGGCTTTGTTTTACACTCACTTGGCAGGACGGTAGTACCTCCCTGGGCGGTTGCTGTCTACCAACCTACTACCTATAATATATATATATATATATATGCAAAACAACCACGGGGGAGTAGAATGATAGCTCTAGGCATTTCGTTTGCAATCAACACATCATCAGGAGCTTGCAAAATTGTACAAAAAAGAGCAGAGGACCGCATTTCTGGCTATGGGCACTGTTGTGCCTGTGGGCACTCAGTACCCTCACCTTTCTCCCTACCCTATTTTCTCACTCCAGGAAAGGCGGTCCTCTGGGAACGTTATTTGCTAGAACTACTCCTCTTGTCTACAATTTTGCAAGCTCCTGATGATGTGTTGATTGCAACAAGAAAGGCCTAGAGATATCATTCTACTCCCCGTGGTTGTTTTGCATCTTGTATCGCTTGGTTTGCGAAATTTGCTTTATATATATATATATATATATATATATATATATATATATATATATATATATATATATATATATATATATATATTGACATACAGCGTTAATGATCCTCGTGTAGTCGATAGGCTTTAAACCCACCGAAGTATAGCCCGGTGGAGGATAATTGTGAGTCAGGAGAGGCAAAGACAGGGAGAACATGTTGCAGTGATGGCTTGCTTAGGACGCTAAGTTCATCAGAGAGCAATCTCAAACCCATCTTGTGAGTCAACCCTCAATCTCAAACCCATCTTGTGAGTCAACCCTCAATCACCTTCCCATCTTCTTCATATTTTTTATCATAACGCTGCAACTTTCTTTCATTTATAATATACTTTTATGTTACTCCGGTCAATATTTGTGTGTACTCTCATATAATTAAAAAATCTCCGTGTTTCTGAACCCATAAGACAAAGCACTTATAGTGATAATGATGGCAAACCATAATAATAATAATATTTTTTATTTATTAACACATTGGCCGTTTCCCACCAAGGCAGGGTGGCGCGAAAAAGAAAAAACTTTCACCGTCATTCACTCCATCACTGTCTTGCCAGAGGCGCGCTTACACTACAGTTACAACTCCTTCAGAGTGCTGGCACTGTACTTCCCATCTCCAGGACTCAAGTCCGGCCTGCCGGTTTCTCTGAATCCCTTCATAAACGTTACCTTGCTCACACTCCAACAGCACAAGTCCTAAAAATCATTTTTCTCCATTCGATCCTATCTAACACGCTCACGCATGCCTGCTGGAAGTCCAAGCCCCTCGCACACAAAACCACCTTTACCCCCTTCCTCCAACCTTTCCTAGGCCGACCCCAACCCTGCCTTCCCTCCACTATAGATTAATACAATCTTGAAGTCATTCTATTTTGTTCCATCCTCTCTACATTTCTGAACCACCTCAACAACCCCTCCTCAGCCCTCTGGATAATAGTTTTGGTAATCCCGCACCTCCTCCTAATTTCAAAACTCCGAATTCTCTGCATTATATTCACACCACACATTGCCCTCAGACATGACATCTCCACTGCCTCCAGCCTTCTCCTCGTTGCAACATTCATCACCCATGTTTCACACCCATATAAGAGTGTTAGTATAACTATACTCTCATACATTTCCTCTTTACTTAAACGGACAAAGTTCTTTGTCTCCACTGACTCCTAAGTACCCCACTCACATTTTTTCCCTCAATTTTATAATTCACCTCATCTTTCATAGACCCATCTGCTGACACGTCCACTCCTAAATGTCTGAACACATTCACCTCCTCCATACTCTCTCCTTCCAATCTGATATCCAATCTTTCGTTTCCTATTTTTTTGTTATCTTCATCACCTTCTTTTAACCCCACACCTCTTGCCAACACCCTAGCATTCACTTCTCTTACAACTCCATCTATAAATATATTGAACAACCATGGTGACATCACACATCCCTGTCTAAGGCCTACTTTTACTGGGAAATAATCTCCCTCTCTCCTACATACTCTAACCTGAGCCTCACTATCCTCATAAAACCTCTTCACTGCAACATCTGCCACATTGCCCCCCTATCCACCCTATCATACGCCTTTTCCAAATTCATAAATGCCACAAAAACCTCTATACCCTTATCTAAATACTGTTCACCTATGTGTTTCACTGTAAACACTTGGTCTACACACCCCCTACCTTTCCTAAAGCCTCCTTGTTCATCTGCTATCCTGCTCTCCGTCTTACTCTAATTCTTTCAATAATAACTCTACCATACACTTTACCAGGTATACTCAACAGACTTGTTCCCCTATATTTTTGCACTCTCCTTTGTCCCCTTTGCCTTATACAAAAGACATCTGCCAATCCCTAGGTACCTTACCCTCTTCCATACATTTATTAAATAATAGCACCAACCACTCCAAAACTATATCCCCACCTGCTTTTAACATTTCTATCTTTATCCCATCAATCCCAGCTGCCTTAGCCCCTTTCATTCTACTCACTGCCTCACGAACTTTCCCCACACTCACAACTGGTTCTTCCTCACTCCTACAAGATGTTATTCCTCCTTGCCCTATACACGAAATCACAGCTTCCCTATCTTCATCAACATTTAATAATATTAATAATATAACAATAATAATAATAATGTAATAATAATAATAATAATAATAATAATAATAATAATAATAATAATAATAATAATTAAAATATTAATAATAAGTAAAATAATAATAATAATAATAATAATAATAATAATAATTAAAATAATAATAATAAGTAAAATAATAATAATAATAATAATAATAATAATAATAATAATAATAATAATAATAAATAATAATAATAATAATAATAATAATAATAATATTATTATTATTATTATTATTATTATTATTATTATTATTATTATTATTAGAAACAGTAGTAGTAAAATTAGTAGTAACAGTAGTAGTATAATAGCAGTTGTAGCAAGAATTGTAGTAATAATAGGAGTATTACAATATAATAAAAATCTGAGGTGGTAATTCTGTCTTTTTTCCTATACCGACCAAAAATTGGATAAATTAGAGTAGAAAACAAGATTCATTTAAAACAGCGTCGGCAACCCTGTCTAATCAACTCATTCAATTTGGGTAATTATGGTCATTATCTGCGGCTTGCATAATGGATATAACCTAGCAGAACCTGGAGGATGGGGGGAGGGGAGAGGGATGGGTAAGGAAGGATGGGGGTTGAGGGGGAAGGAATGAGGGTGGTGCAGGGATAAAGGGGAAGGGGAAGAAGGAAGGGGTATGGAAAGGGGAAGGAAAGGAGGGACCAGCGAGAGATGAAAAGAGGAGGTAGACAGGAACTCTCACAAATAGTCAAGAGAGGAGGGAGTTTTGGGGGTCAACGCCCCCGCTACCCGGTCCGTGACCAGGCCTCGCGGTGGATCAGGGCCTGATCAACCAGGCTGTTACTGCTGGCCTCACGCAAACCGACGTACGAGCCACAGCCTGGTTGGTCAGGTACTGACTTTAAGTGGCTGTCCAGCGCCTTCTTGAAGACAGCCAGGGATCTATTGCCAAGAAACTGGAAAAAGTGCAGAGGTTTCAAACAAGACTAGTCCCGGAGCCGAGGTACCGGTATGAACTTTGAGGGCAGACTAAAGGGGCTAAACCTGATTGGCATTACAGAACAGACGGAGACATGGCAACGATGTACAAAATACCGGGAGGATTTGGTAAGATGATGGATAGACTTCGAGAAGCGGGAAACACGCACACAAGGGCACAGCTGGAAGTTAAAAACACAGATGAGTCCCAGGGATGTTAGGAATTATTTCTTTAGACTCAGAGTGGTCAAGAATTGAAACAACCGGGACAGGGAAGTAACACAGGCAGGACCCATACACAGCTTTAAGAATGAGTATAACAGAGCCCACAAATAAGTGAGTACATGTACACACACAACTACATTCGTACAAGAGTACATCTCATCACTGCAACACTACGTCAGTGTACTAAAATAAAAAATCTGTACACACGTAGAACTGTACACACGTAGTATAACGGTAGGTCTGTACAGCAGTACAGAAGTACACGATAAATAATAATTCATTGCATTTTAAGTTGACTTACCTGCAGTGATATCAAGTCCATATAATAATAATAATCATAATAATAATAATAATAATAATAATAATAATAATAATAATAATAATAATAATAATAATAATAATAATAATAATAATAACTATAAATAATAATAATAGTATACATACAACAATAATATTAATAATAGTATGGTACTAACATACAACGAGATAAGTAGGTCTGTAAGAGTAAGAATAGATGTTGTACATGCGTACAGTAGTTACTTACGTCTGTAATATCACTAGGGTAGGTTGTAGTACAGCGGTATAACAGTCTGTAAGAGTACAGACGTAATAACAGTCTTAATATACACTGCTGGTATAAATACACTGCTGGTTAACAGTACACTGCGTGGTTAATATACACTGCTGGTTAATATACATTGCTGGTGTAATATACGACTTCTGGTTAATATACAGCGTGTATAACTAGGTGTAATATACACTCGGGTAATATACACTGCTGGTTAATATACACTGCTGGATATAATAATAACACATGCTGGGTAATATACACTGCTGGTTTAATATACATATGTTGGTAATATACAACTTTGTGGTTAATATACAATGCTCGGGTAATATACACTGTGGGTAATATACACTGCTGGGTAATATACACTGCTGGTTAATATACACTGCTGGTAAATATACAATGCTGGGTAATATACACTGCTGGGTAATATACACTGCTGGTTAATATACAATGTTGGTTAATATACACTGCTGGTTAATATACAATGTTGGGTAATATACACTGCTGGGTAATATACACTGCTGGGTAATATACACTGCTGGTTAATATACACTGCTGGTTAATATACACTGCTGGGTAATATACAATGCTGGGTAATATACAATGTTGGGTAATATACACTGCTGGGTAATATACAATGTTGGGTAATATACACTGATGGGTAATATACAATGTTGGGTAATATACACTGATGGGTAATATACACTGCTGGGTAATATACAATGTCGGGTAATATACACTGCTGGGTAATATACACTGCTGGGTAATATACACTGTTGGGTAATATACACTGCTGGGTAATATACACTGCTGGGTAAAATACACTGCTGGGTAATATACACTGCTGTATAATATACACTGACGATGTATACAACACTGATCTTATTGTAAATTTTGTACTCGTCATCAGTGTGTTTAATACAGTATTGATCAGCCAGGCTGTGGTACGTACACTGGACTCTGTCAGGCTAGTACCAACACTCTGGTTGATCAAGATATTAACCAGGTCTAGGACCACGGGAGGTGAGGTCTACTTAAGACAAAACTAACAACATTCACTGTACCAGTCATGTCTTGTACCTGACACCTCTCTCACTGTCACTCTACCAGTCATGTCTTGTACATGACACCTGACACCTCTCTCACTGTCACTGTACCAGTCATGTCTTGTACCTGACACCTCTCTCACTGTCACTGTACCAGTCATGTCTTGTACCTGACACTTCTCTCACTGTCACTGTACCAGTTGTCTTGTACCTGACACCTCTCTCACTGTCACTGTACCAGTCATGTCTTGTACCTGACACCTCTCTCACTGTCACTGTACCAGTCATGTCTTGTACTTGACACCTCTCTCACTGTCACTGTACCAGTCATGTCTTGTACCTGACACCTCTCTCACTGTCACTGTACCAGTTGTCTTGTACCTGACACCTCTCTCACTGTCACTGTACCAGTCATGTCTTGTACCTGACACCTCTCTCACTGTCACTGTACCAGTCATGTCTTGTACCTGACACCTCTCTCACTGTCACTGTACCAGTCATGTCTTGTACCTGACACCTCTCTCACTGTCACTGTACCAGTCATGTCTTGTACCTGACACCCCTCTGACTGTCACTGTACCAGTCATGTCTTGTACCTGACACCTCTCTGGCAAGTTAGTGTCCAGAGCCTTCTTGAAGTCCAGGAAAATGCAGTCGACCCAGCCCTGCCCTTCCTGTTTATTACCACAACTAACAGAGCTCCAGCATGTTTATAATAAAGGATTTCCCGTCCTTGAGAACCTTGTTTGTCTTCCTCGACAGATTCTTAACTCGCCCTCAGTTATAAAATCTTATCTTCGTCAGCCGTGTGTCTGAAAGTACTTTTCAATTCTCCAGTCTAGCCTAAGAATTCATTTACTACATTTATATGAATTTCTGGCAATAATTTTTGTATATATAGTCACCTGTTGATGCTGGTACAGTGTTTATGCTCTCAGTATGACAGATGTTTATCTTTCAGTGTATACCATACAGTATACCATACAGTATACTAGTAATAATGGGAGAATTACCGGCAAAATGGACACAGATGCAGATCCAGAGTTTTGCCAAGCCGTTACCAACATTAGGACACAGAGGGTACGGTGCCCCGTGGCCTGGTGGCTGAAGCTCTAGCTTCACACGGCGAGTGTCTGGGTTCGATTCCCGGCGAGGGTAGAAACATTGGGCGTGCTTCTTTACACAGGTTGCCTATGTTCAGCCATCAGTAAAGGGGGTACCTGGGTGTTAGTCGACTGGTGTGGGTCGCATCATGGGGCCCTCTATATCGTAGTATGTCACTGATGTAAGCTACGGCTGTATACCTTGTACATGTACTTGTAGAAATAAAGATATTATTATTATATACAGGTACCACGTGAGGCGATAGAGTATGCCTACTGACCCAGGTCTTAGGCAGTAGTAGTTATAGAAGCAGTAGTTACATCAGTAACTACTGCCTCTTGAGTAGAATTCTGGGTAATACCTCCGAAATGACGACGCTACCCTTATTTTGTTTAATGGTGTCTGAAATGGCGATTAAAAATGACATTTACGACTGCGGAAGTTTGCTTCTTTGATCACCAGGCGGCGTCACTGACTCTTATAAAATGGTTGGAGGAGTTTCTGTGCTGCACACATGCATTGTGCAAGTTGTAGTTTCAACATGCATTGGTATGTTCATTGAGACGTGTTTGTAGGCTACGTGATGTTTCCCCCACGTATACCTTGTCACAGCCTCCGCCAGGGATTGTGTAAACACCTGAACTGACTTCTTCAAGGTTCTTCACTATGAAGCAGTCAGTGCAGGTGTTTACACAATCCCTGAAGGAGGCTGTGACAAGGTATACGCTGGTGAAACAACACGTAGAATAAAACACGTCACAATGAACATATCAATGCATGTAGAAACTACAACTTAGTGACGCCGCCTGGTGGTCAAAGAAGCAAGCTTCCGCAGATGTTAATGTCTTCAGTCATCTTTAATTAATCGTCAGTTCAGACACATCTGCAGGGCGAGGTGGAACACGTGTTGCATCACCTGCAACACGTGTGTATGTGCAACAAATCGCGTCTTGTCTACCTCCCTACTTATCTGTCTACCTCCGTCCACGTGTCTACCTCTCTACTTATCTCTTTACCTCCGTCCACCTGTCTACCTCTCTACTTACGTATTTGTCCACCTGTCTACCTGCTTACTTATCCGTCCACCTGTCTACCTCTCTACTTATTTGTCCACCTGCCTACTTATCCGTCCACCTGCCTACTTATCCGTCCACCTGCCTACTTATCCGTCCACCTGTCTACCTCCTTACCTAAGTCTACCCTGTCCTCTCCTGAATCTGCATCCACACCTACATCCTAGCCACCTCCATTAACACCTCCAGTCACACTTTCCTCCACAGGTCCCTCCATACATCCCTCCACAGGTCCCTCCATACATCCCTCCACAGGTCCCTCCATACATCCCTCCACAGGTCCCTCCATACATCCCTCCACAGGTCCCTCCACAGGTCCCTTCATACATCCCTCCACAGGTCCCTCCATACATCCCTCCACATGTCCCTCCATACATCCCTCAACAGGTCCCTCCATACATCCCTCCACATGTCCCTCCATACATCCCTCCACAGGTCCCTCCATACATCCCTCCACATGTCCCTCCATACATCCCTCCACATGTCCCTCCATACATCCCTCCACATGTCCTCTATACATCCCTCCACAGGTCCCTCCATACATCCCTCTCACAGGTCCTTCATACATCCCTCCACAGGTCCCTCCTTACATCCCTCCACATGTCCTTCATACATCCCTCAACAGGTCCCTTCATACATCCCTCCACAGGTCCCTCCATACATCCCTCCACAGGTCCCTACATACATCCCTCCACAGGTCCCTTCATACATCCCTCCACAGGTCCCTTCATACATCCCTCCAAGGTCCCTTCATACATCCCTCCACAGGTCCCTCCATACATCCCTCCACAGGTCCCTCCATACATCCCTCCACAGGTCCCTCCATACATCCCTCCACAGGTCCCTTCATACATCCCTCCACAGGTCCCTTCATACATCCCTCCACAGGTCCCTCCATACATCCCTCCACAGGTCCCTTCATACATCCCTCACAGGTCCCTTCATACATCCCTCCACAGGTCCCTTCATACATCCCTCCACAGTCCCTTCATACATCCCTCCACAGGTCCCTTCATACATCCCTCCACAGGTCCCTCCATACATCCCTCCACAGGTCCCTTCATACATCCCTCCACAGGTCCCTTCATACATCCCTCCACACCTCTTCCCAACACTAGAATCTGCTAATGGAAGTACAGAAAAGAAGGGAAAGAGAAGGGAAGGAACAGAGGAGAAAGAAAAGAGTGAAAAAAACAACAGGATGAGAGAGAGAGAGAGAGAGAGAGAGAGAGAGAGAGAGAGAGAGAGAGAGAGAGAGAGAGAGAGAGAGAAGACTATCTGGCCTGAGGAAATCTCCTTGTGATTGAATTTTGTGACAGCCATGACAGCTAACAGTGTCTTAACGAGGGAGAGAGGAGGGAGGGGAGAGGTGGAAGAGGGAAGACGAGAAGGGAGGGTATAAGAGAAGATAAAGAATGGGAAAGAGAGAAGAGAAACTTACTTTCTCAAGGACATCAGCGAGACAGAAACCTTCTTTATACTCTCTTTATAATAACCTTATATTTTTATTGTAATTATTATTATTATTATTATTATTATTATTATTATTATTATTATTATTATTATTATTATTATTGTTATTATTATTATTATTATTATTATTATTATTATTATTATTATTATTATTATTATTATTATTATTATTATTATTATTATTGTTATTATTATTATTATTATCATTATTATTATATATATTACTTATTTTGGAAATATGGGTATTACTCTTTATTCTTAACTTCATCATAGTTATCATTGTAATATTTATATAACATCATTGTTAACAATACTGATAGTTATAATTCAGATGATTGTCATTATAAACTCACTACAGTCATTATATACTCAGTATGCTGTATACACTAGTCATTATACACTCAGTATGCTGTATACACTAGTCATTATACACTCAGTATGCTGTATACACTAGTCATTATACACTCAGTATGTTGTATACACTAGTCATTATACACTCAGTATGCTGTATACACTAGTCATTATACACTCAGTATGTTGTATACACTAGTCATTATACACTCAGTATGCTGTATACACTAGTCATTATACATTCAGTATGCTGTATACACTGCTCAGTATATTTACTTTAGTAGTTAGTGTTATGTTATTTTCCCTTTACTTTGATGTTATGGTTTTCACTACATGTTCTAGTGTGGGGCAGCTTATATAATGCCTTAGTCTAGGGTAATACTTACATTCATTAGCTGGGCTGTCTCTGAAATCTTTCACCAGTTCTTTCAGTAGGTTATTTAAACCAATATTACAAATATATATATATATATATATATATATATATATATATATATATATATATATATATATATATATATATATATATATATATATATATTCAGAGATATATACAGGTTAGGAATTCTCTTATTCTTAGCATAAACATGAACTAGCTGTCCTACTAGGACAGCCACATGGTACACCTGCCACAATTAATACCCCTTTCCTCAACATGACCTTAACCCCCAGTGTGTTTACACACTGCAGCCATACAGGGTATGATGGTTACATCACTTTAAAGCATAACTCTTACCTCTGGCACACACATCCTGCCCAGAAAAAAAGATAAGAACGACCCAGCAGTCCTCCCAGCTTGAAGCAATCCAGGAGAGAGGGAGCCCCCACCCAGGCAACCCCCAAATGCCCATCCAAAACAACAAAAAAGACTGTCGCCTTGCACCATTCCACACCTTATTTACTTTTACAAAAAGAAATACAACTTTATAAACTACTTATTTTAATGTGTGTGTGTCTAATACAACCTATTATATTTTGGGTGTGATTTACAGGCCCCCAAGCTTAGATAGGGAGTGCAGTAAGCTGCTATGGGACGAAATTCATAAGGCGTCTAGATATGAAAATGTTGTGTTAATTGGAGATTTTAACTTTAGACAAATTGATTGGAACAATGTGACAGGTAACCTTGAGTCTTGAGTCTAGTGACTTTCTTGATACGGTTCAGGATTGTTTTTTAAAAGTTTGTGACAGAACCAACTAGAGGTGGCAACTTGCTT
>WNWK01038658.1:0-17829 GCA_009830355.1 Cherax destructor | reverse complement strand
ATTCCCATGCCATGCAGTATACACCGATGGTTCAAAGTCATCGGCCGGCGTGGTTGCGAGTTTTTCCCGGACAGCGTCGTCGGGGCATCTGTTCCCTGGGCTAGCATATTTACGGCTGAATTGTATGCCATTCTTGTGGCACTTATCCGTTTTTGCATCTATGCCTGTATCACCATTTGGGGGGGGGTTTCAGACCCCCTTAGTGTTTTTTACAGGCTATCCGAAAAATTGATACACCTCACCCCTAGTTCTTTTTATCCACCTTTGGTTTCCCCGTATCTTTAAAGCATAAAGATATTTTTTTTTGTTGGGTCCCTGGTCATGTTGACGTACAGGGCAATGAACAGGCAGACACTGCTGCGCGGTCAGCAGTACATGACCTTCCAGTTTCATATAGAGGTGTTCCTTTCACGGACTATTTTGTGGTCATTGCTACCCACCTTCGCACGTTGGCAGCAACGCTGGTCTGACCTGCTGAATAACAAACTTCATTCCTATTAAACCGGTTATAGGTTTCTGGCCTTCTTCTTGTCACCAATGTCGAGGTTGGGAGACTACACTCTCCCGTCTTCGCATCGGCCACACTCGTCTTACTCACGGGTATCTCATGGAGGGCTCCCTGCCCCTCTCTGTGAGCATTGTCAGGTTCCAGTGTCTGTTCGACATATCCTGTTGGACTGCCCACTCTATCAACGAGCACGCAGAATTTACCTCCAACGACGTCTTCGCTCTGCGGCCTTTCTTTACCTTCCCTTCTTGCAGATGACCCTCCTTTAATCCTGACTCTCTCATTGACTTTTTGACAGAAACTGACTTACTACACAAACTCTGAAGATTATACCCTCTAGCACCTCCCTCAGTCCCTTCTACCTCGATCTCTTGCTACCCTCCTCCCCTGCACAATCCACCGTCATCTTGCACTCCATACCCTACTAATCGTCCATCTCCCTCTTACAACCCACTCTCCCTGCATCCTACAATAACCTGCAGCGCTGTATAACCCCTGTGGTTTAGCGCTTCTATTTGATTATAATAATAATTTAAGTGCCAAGTTAGAAATGATTAAACTCAGTGAACTGACTTTTTTGGGTTATCCTGGGTTGTCTACGCATATTTGCTATGTATGATAATCTATAACTGTATTTGTGTATACCTGAATGAACTTACTAACAAGGTATATGTTGATCGCTGAGATAGCCATCAAATACAGTTACATACAGTGGACCCTCGGTTAACGAAATTAATCCGGTCCAGGAGCTATTACTTAATCTGAATCTTTCGTTATCTGAAACCTTATTTCCCATTAGAAATAATGTAAATACAACTAATTCGTTCCACAAAAAAATAATCACAAAAAAAAAAAAACAATAACATTTACTTACCTTTATTGAAGAGTTGCAAGCATCTGGAAGGTAGAGTTGCTGACAGGGCAGGGTGTTAATGGTTGGAAGGAAATCCCTCCAAAAGGACTTCAGGTAACAAGTCCCTCTCTGGGGTTACTTCCTTCTTTTCTTTTAATGCATGAATGCTACACTCCTGCATGCCTGCTCACTCCCTGCATGCCTGCTACACTCCCTGCATGCCTGCTATCCCTGCATGCCTGCACACTCCCTGCATGCCTGCTACACTCCCTGCATGCCTGCTACACTCCCTGCATGCCTGCTACACTCCCTGCATGCCTGCTACACTCCCTGCATGCCTGCTACACTCCCTGCATGCCTGCTACACTCCCTGCATGCCTGCTACACTCCCTGCATGCCTGCTACACTCCCTGCATGCCTGCTACACTCCCTGCATGAATGCTACACTCCCTGCAGGCCTGCTACACTCCCTGCATGCCTGCTACACTCCCTGCATGCCTGCTACACTCCCTGCATGAATGCTACACTCCCTGCATGAATGCTACACTCCCTGCATGAATGCTACACTCCCTGCATGAATGCTACACTCCCTGCATGAATGCTACACTCCCTGCATGAATGCTACACTCCCTGCATGAATGCTACACTCCCTGCATGAATGCTACACTCTCTGCATGAATGCTACACTCCCTGCATGAATGCTACACTCCCTCCATGAATGCTACACTCCATCCATGAATGCTACACTCCCTGCATGAATGCTACATCTCTGCATGAATGCTACACTCCCTGCATGAATGCTACACTCCTGCATGAATGCTACACTCCCTGCATGAATGCTACACTCTCTGCATGAATGCTACACTCTCTGCATGAATGCTACACTCCCTCCATGAATGCTACACTCCCTGCATGAATGCTACACTCCCTCCATGAATGCTACACTCCCTCCATGAATGCTACCACTGGGGTGCCACTAGGAAGCTTCTTTGGACCCATGGTGACTTATTTCACAGTGACAATCACTAAACCACCAAAAAGACACCAAATATATTGTGAATCTTTGAAAGAGCGCCTAGGTAATGTTCTCTCAATGGTAAACAACGCTTCACTGGTGTCCTGCGCTGCGCGAGCAGGCGGACACGTCTAATACCTTTCGGTAACCAAGGAATTTTTGCTAACCGATTCCGAAAAAGCTTACGTTTTCCGAAACTTTCGTTAACGGGACCTTTCGTTAACCGAGGGTCCACTGTATAGCAGAATATATGTGTAGAGAACCCAGGATAACCCAAGAGTGTACTCACCTAATTGTGGTTGCAGGGGTTGAGACTTAGCTCCTGTCCCCGCCTCTTCACTGACCGCTACTAGGTCCCTCTCTCCCTGCTCCATGATCTTTATCATACCTCGTCTTAAAGCTATGTATGGTTCCTGCCTCCACTACATCACTTGCCAGACTATTACACTTCCTGACTACTCTATGGCTGAAGAAATGCTTCCTAACATCCCTTTGACTCATCTGAGTCTTCAACTAACACTTTTGCTAGGAGCTAATGCTGCTGGGGATTGCAAGTTAAAACCTATGATAATTTATCACTCAGAGAATCCTAGGGCCCTAAAGAACTATGCAAAAGGTAGCCTCCCTGTTTATTATAAATCCAATTCAAAAGCTTGGATGACTACTGATATTTTCATAAATTGGTTCACAGACTATTTTAAGCCAATGTTAATACTTTAAGGTAAGTAATAAGTGTACTCTGTGTGTATCTTACTTTTTATTGTATTTTTTAATGCCTAGTGCTATTGCTAACTTAATATAAGTTAATGTAAGCTGCTTGTCTGGCATTTATATGCATTTAGAAGTGGAAAAAAATGGCGTTCTGCTTTTCGGCGATGTCTGCTTTAAGGCACTAGCCTGGAACCTAACCTGCCGTATAAGTGGGGCCCTACTGTACTTGGCCTTGCAAACATCACAAGTACAAAGCTGCTTTCGAGTAACACGATCTAGAGAGGATAGAGCTTCCAGTTCTCTCAGCACTGGAGCACTGTGGGCCTGTCACCAGCACCACCCTGCGAAAGTCTGCAACTCTCAAGCAGGTCTGCCTGGCGAACTCCAGTAGTGTATGAGAGTCTTGAACTCTCTGATGTTATATGTGGGAGAGTCTGGTTGACACTCCCTAGGTGTATCAGGGAGCTGGTGAACTCTCCAGTGTTGTGTATAGGAGAGTCTCGTTAGCACTGTCGGTCTAGCCGGCCCGGCAGTCAAACATCAGGTCTGATGACGTAACCCCTTGACTGCCGGCCGGTAAGGTAACTACCTAACAACCATTGCTAGGTAGGGGGCCGTAACACACACCAATAACAATTTCTCCATATTTTCCATTGTTTGTGATCTCTGTTTCGTTATCGTATTCACCCCTTTCGCAACATTAGCTTCCGTGATTTCTTTTCTCTTTGCCCCAATGGAACTGATGGTTGATGGGTTTTTCTTGTATATCCTGGCGAGCTCGGCAATACGTACACCACTATTATATTTTTCTATTATTTCTTTCTTCATTTCTACAGTGTTCCTCACTTTCTTTACCAAAGAACTGGTACTAGGAGCTTTCTTTTGGGCCCATGGTAACTTATTTAGTAGTCACACAATAATCAAGGGCCAAAAAGAATGAATTGTTAATAAATGTTTTGTATGAACTCCTGGGGTGATATTCACTCAAGCATAAACAATGCTAGACTGCGTGACAATGTGCGTGGGAGGTGCGTGGGTGGCGGGCCTACGGCCTTTGTATGTGCGCGGCACTGGTGGACAGGTCCCATACGGTCGGCGAAAACTAAAACAATCGGCGAAAACAGACAAATTTTCCCCGAAAAAAGTCGGCGAAAACCAAAATATTAGGTTAATTTTGTCCCAGGATGCGACCCACACCAGTTGACTAACACCTAGGTACCTATTATATACTGATAGGTGATCATGGACAACATGTGTCATAAGGAAATTCGTCCTAATGTTTTCCAGCCATACTGGAGGATGAACCCTCAGACCTCATTGCGTGAGCTGTTCTAGCGATCCAGCTATAGGACACCTATAGTTATGAGTAATTGGCTTTATTAATACAATAGTGACAACAGAAGACTGAGATAGTTGAAGACGTCTTCAACCACTTCAAGTGGTTGTTTATAGTACAGTGTACCCCCGAGTAACGAACAAAATTCATTCCAGAAGCCTGCTCAAGTGCCATTACCGAACGAATTTACTCCCTTAAGAAATAATGTCAAGTAGGTTAGTCCATTTCAGACCCCCAAAAATACACTTACAAAAGCACTTACAATATTATACTTACATAATTGTACGATTTCCGGGGTGTTCGTTACTCGGGGGTCCACTGTATATTGTATTAATAAAGTCACTGGTTGACTAAATGTTTACGTAATAAAGATACCCAGTTGTTGTACATGTATCTAGTTCCTCACTCAAAAAGTTTAACTTATTTCAATACATTTTTGTTATGTATTTCAAACCCCCCCTTTTTTTTTGAAGATGGGTTTGAGGGCACACACTAACGGGAAAATGACACAAGATGACTTTTGTCATCTCTCTCACTAATCTAGCCTCACTCAATACTTTTGTTAATGAAGAGCTCGCAAAAATAGTAACCTGGATGACTGTAAATAAACTTAAACTGAATATAGACAAAACCTTTTACATTATGTTTGGGAGTAGAGCAAGTGAGGTACAGTTAAACATTATGCTTAACAACATCCTTATTGCTAAACATATTGAGGGAAAATTCCTGGTCTATACCTTGACAGCAACCTGAAATTCAACACTCATATCCAACACAACAAAAAAAGTATCCAAAACAGTTGGCATCCTTTCAAAGATATGCTACTATGTACCACAAACAGCACTACTTACACTATACTATTCACTGATGTACCCCTACATCACCTATGCAGTTTGTGCCTGGGGTTCCACAACGACAAATCATCTAAAGCCAATAATAACCCAACAAAAAGCTGCAGTGTGAATGATCACACAATCCACAGCTAGACAACACACCTGCCCCTCCACTTTTCAAAGACCTAAACCCACTCACTATACAAAACATCCACTCGTACTACTGTGCAAACTACATTTACATAACAATCAATTCCAATATCAATCCTGACCTAAAGTGCTTTCTTGGCAGTTGCAGTAGGACCCATGGACACAATACTAGACACAAAAATCTCAATGACATTCCCTGTGTCAGGTTAAATCTTTTCAAAAACTCAATGTACATAAAAGGACCCAAAATCTGGAACTGTCTGCCACAAATCTCCAGAACCACTGACTCGACTAGCATTTTTAAAACTACAGTTAGAAAACACCTTTTGTCCTTAACCTATCCTAGCCCATCATAAATAAATATGTAAAAATCTATACATGCATTTGCTCAATATCATGAACATAGGTAAATCATTATAATCAATATGTGCTTACTCTCAATATCTGTAATCATCTCAAATGTAATGTTAATCATTCCATTGTGTCCACCTTAGGTTAATAATCAAAACTGTAATTCTTCTCTACCAAACTTATTAAAGCCATGTAGCATGAACTAATAGAATAATCATTTTTATTGTATTCATTGTAATTCGCCTAATGACCATATGTACAATTTTGCACTGTTATTGCCTTATTAATCTTAAGTTAGTCTTAAGTTTGCCTGAAATGCTCTGCATATAAAGGGGCTTTTGGCATGTACACCCAGTTGTTATACTCCTTTGTTCAAACATGTATCATGCTAAAATAAAAATTGTTATTATTATTATTATTATTAACCAGTGATAGTTCAGTTAAGTTAAACAGTGGTAGGAACTTTGATAGTTAAGCAAAGCAGTAGGACATAATAAGATAAGACGGCCCGTGGCCTGGTAGGCAGTCTCGCTTCACAATCTGAGGGTCCATAGTTCGATTTCCGGCAAGGATGGAAACATTGGGCATGTTTCCTTACACCTGTTGTTCCTGTTCACCCATCAATAAAATGGGTACCTGGGTGTTAGTTGACTGGTGTGGGTCGCATCCTGGGACAAAATTGACCTAATTTGCCTGAAATGCTCTGCATAACAAGGGGCTCTGTATATAGTAGTACTATGTCATTGATGTCAGCTAGGCCTGTATACCTTGTACATGTAGAAATAAAGATATTATTATTATTATACAGCCTCTCCTCACTTAACGACGGAGTTCCGTTCCTAAGACCATGTTGGTAAATGAATTCGTCGCTAAGTGAGGATCATACTATAATGGTAGTGGGTTTGTGTCAACCATCATTGATAATGTTTTAATTCTTTCACTGTTGGTGCCATAGTACTATGGCTTGCAAGCCAGTGTTGGTGCTGTAGTACTACACCAAAATTCTAGCGGCTAAAAATCTAGCAGGAGAAAGCTGGTAGACCTACATGTGAGAGAATGGGTCTGCGTGGTCAGTGTGCGCAATATAAAAAAAATCGGGGAGGCTGCAGTGCATTGTGGGAGTGCTAATTCAGTACGCCTTGTTCACCATGCCTAGCGGTAAGGAATACCTCGCTTCCCGGCGAACTGGGACTCTTCCCTTCCCAAGTGATAGTTCTAACACAGATTGAAGTGTCAGTGAAGATGAATCTCATGGTTTTGAGGAGTTTGTGATCGAAAGCAATGCCCAGGATACCAGAAATAGTGCTGAAAACCCAAACAACCATCAACCTTTTACCTCTGTTGCTGGGCCATCCCATTCATGTTCACTTGTACCACAGCGAAAGAGGAAACTCATATTTTCCCATGTCTCAAAGAATAAGTAAGTAAGTTTATTCATGTATACACAAATACAGTTACAGGTCTCCCTCAACATTCGCGTTTTCCACTTTCGCGGGCTTCACACATTCGTGAATTCCCAGCCGCCAAATTCCCAGTCACCAAATCATATTTAAGTTTCCTGCCACCCACGCGTCCCTACTACCCTCCCTCCGACCCGGCAGCCCGCCCGCCCGCCCGCCACTCACTCACTGAGTTTTGTTTGTTCATTATTTGTTATTAACCCTTAAACTGTCCACACGTAGATCTACGTTCACTCATGTACTGCTCTGAATATTTTGATTTTTTTTTTTTTTTAAAAATGAAGAGCGCATTTTTATAAACAGGATAGGCTAAAAAATTTTTTTTAGGGCCAGTACTTACCGAGATATAAGCCCGACAAGTTGGTGCTGGATGCTCACCTGACGGCAACATCAAGTCCTGCCGCTTGAAGAAGTATTGCTGATATACTTTTTTTTCTAGTTTTTATTTTAATTTATATAATTTTTATGTTCTGATAATTACAATTTATAATAGTTCTTGTGATTTCATAGCCAATCTTTGTTCTAACACTAATATTAGGTACTACTGAAATAGTACTCAAATAGTCACAATCACACCAACAGGTGAACATTTTCACCTGCCTTGGTCATTTACTATTGTCTATAAATGTATACGAAGTATATTTATAGATCCCAGCAATGTTTTAGACATCCTGGAGTATATATGAAACTCCTTGAAGAATGGTGTTATGACAATTGTCAGATAACTACTGATAAGTTAGTGACATTGATGAATGAATGTGTGCAGGAAACCCTCGCTTTGTTTTCACTGTCTGTATCTGTAAATCTGTCTGTCTATTGATCTGTCTGTCTATTGATCTGTCTGTCTATTGATCTGTCTGTCTATTGATCTGTCTGTCTATTGATCTGTCTGTCTATTGATCTGTCTGTCTATTGATCTGTCTGTCTATTGATCTGTCTGTCTATTGATCTGTCTGTCTATTGATCTGTCTGTCTATTGATCTGTCTGTCTATTGATCTGTCTGTCTATTGATCTGTCTGTCTATTGATCTGTCTGTCTATTGATCTGTCTGTCTATTGATCTGTCTGTCTATTGATCTGTCTGTCTATTGATCTGTCTGTCTATTGATCTGTCTGTCTATTGATCTGTCTGTCTATTGATCTGTCTGTCTATTGATCTGTCTGTCTATTGATCTGTCTGTCTATTGATCTGTCTGTCTATTGATCTGTCTGTCTATTGATCTGTCTGTCTATTGATCTGTCTGTCTATTGATCTGTCTGTCTATTGATCTGTCTGTCTATTGATCTGTCTGTCTATTGATCTGTCTGTCTATTGATCTGTCTGTCTATTGATCTGTCTGTCTATTGATCTGTCTGTCTATTGATCTGTCTGTCTATTGATCTGTCTGTCTATTGATCTGTCTGTCTATTGATCTGTCTGTCTATTGATCTGTCTGTCTATTGATCTGTCTGTCTATTGATCTGTCTGTCTATTGATCTGTCTGTCTATTGATCTGTCTGTCTATTGATCTGTCTGTCTATTGATCTGTCTGTCTATTGATCTGTCTGTCTATTGATCTGTCTGTCTATCTATCGGTCTATTTATCTGTCTGTCTATCTGTCTAGCTCAGCTTATCTGTCTTTCTGTCTGCCTGCCTATGTGTGCCTGGAGTATAATATGAAACTCCTTGAAGAATGGTGTTATGACAAGTGTCAGATAACACTGACAGCCCAATGACATTGATGAATGAATGTGCGCAGGGAACCCTCGCTTTGTTTTCACTGTCTGTCTATCTGTCTATCTATCTGTCCATCTGTCTGTGTCTGTCTGTCTGTCTAGCTCTGCTTATCTGTCTTTCTGTCTAGCTCTGCTTATCTGTCTTTCTGTCTGCCTGTGTGTGTGTGTCTTTCCGTCTGCTTGTCTCTCAGTCTCAGAGTGCGGCTCGTAACCCAACAGGTATTATACACGATGCAGAAGTGACTATGCGTATTACTTGCCAGTTATGTCTTATATCTACAAACATTGTATAGCACTTTGCCTGGAATTTTTGGGGTATCCTAGGAAATTTACACTGTATAATAACTATGTACTTATGTGTACATGTGAGAGAGAGACAGAGAGAGATATTACAGATATACAGTGGTCCCTCGGTTTTTGCCGAAAATTCGTTCGAGAATGCTACTCAAGTGCCATTACCGAACGAATTTACTTCCTTAAGAAATAATGTCACATACGTTAGTCTATTTCAGACGAAAATACACTTACACAAATGTTCGAGTTTGGAGATTCACGAAAACCGAGGGACCACTGTACAGTCATCCCTCGGTTTTCGGTTTTAATCCGTTCCAGATGGATCGGCTAAAACCAAAATCGGCGAAAACCAAAACTATTTTCCCCATAAGAAATAATGGAAATTCAATTAATCCGTTTCAGAAACCCAGAAGTTTGGAAAAAAAATTTGGGGGCCTTAAAGATAGATTTACATGCACAAATGAATGAACTGAATGTGGCACTTACCTTTATTGAAGACTGATGTTGCTGGATGGGAGAGAGGGAAGATGGGAGAGGGAAGAGACCTAATTTTGGAAGGGGAATCCCCTCCATAAGGACTCTAGGTACCAAGTCCTTATCCGGGGTCACTTCCCTGCATGCCTGCTACACTCCCTCCTGCCTGCTACACTCCCTCCCTGCCTGCTACACTCCCTCCCTGCCTGCTACACTCCCTCCTGCCTGCTACACTCCCTCCCTGCCTGCTACACTCCCTCCCTGCCTGCTACACTCCCTCCCTGCCTGCTACACTCCCTCCCTGCCTGCTACACTCCCTCCCTGCCTGCTACACTCCCTGCATACATGCTACACTCCCTGCATACCTGCTACACTCCCTGCATACCTGCTACACTCCCTGCATACCTGCTACACTCCTGCATACATGCTACACTCCCTGCATACATGCTACACTCCCTGCATACATGCTACACTCCCTGCATACATGCTACACTCCCTGCATACATGCTACACTCCCTGCATACATGCTACACTCCCTGCATACATATTACACTCCCTGCATACCTGCTACACTCCCTGCATACCTGTTACACTCCCTGCATACATGCTACACTCCCTGCATACATGCTACACTCCCTGCATACCTGTTACACTCCCTGCATACATGCTACACTCCCTGCTACACTCCCTGCATACCTGTTACACTCCCTGCATACATGCTACACTCCCTGCATACCTGTTACACTCCCTGCATACATGCTACACTCCCTGCATACATGCTACACTCCCTGCATACCTGTTACACTCCCTGCATACATGCTACACTCCCTGCATACCTGCTACACTCCCTGCATGCATGCTACACTCCCTGCATACATGCTACACTCCCTGCATACCTGCTACACTCCCTGCATGCATGCTACACTCCCTGCATGCCTGCTACACTCCCTGCATGCCTGCTACACTCCTGCATGCATGCTACACTCCCTGCATGCATGCTACACTCCTGCATGCATGCTACACTCCCTGCATGCCTGCTACACTCCCTGCATTCATGCTACACTCCCTGCATGCCTGCTACACTCCCTGCATGCCTGCTACACTCCCTGCATGCCTGCTACACTCCCTGCATGCATGCTACACTCCCTGCATGCATGCTACACTCCCTGCATGCCTGCTACACTCTTAAACTCCATCGTGTTTCTCACTTTCACTATCATATTTTTCTATTATTTCTTCATTTCTACAGTGTTCCTCACTTTCTTTACCAAAGAAGTGGCACTAGGAGCTTTCTTTGGGCCCATGGTAGCTTATTTAGTAGTCACACACAATAATCAAGGCCCAAAAACAATGAATTGTTAATAAATGTTTTGTATAAACTCCTGGGGTGATGTTCACTCAAGCGTAAACAATGCTAGACTGCGTGACAATGTGCGTGGGTGGCGGGCCTACGGCCTTTGTATGTGCGCGGCACTGGTGGACAGGTCCCATACGGTCGGCGAAAACTAAAACAATCGGCGAAAACTAAGACAAATTTTCCCTGAAAAAAGTCGGCGAAAACCAAAATCGGCGAAAACTGGGACAAGCGAAAACCAAGGGATGACTGTATATAGATAGACAGAGATATAGGACAGATATATGTAGACAGAGATATACAGTGGACCCCCGGCTAACGAAAGGTTTAGATAACGAAAAAATCTCTTAACGAAAGTTTTTTTCGCTCTCGGATAGCGAAAAAAGCTTGGATAGCGAAACGTAGCCTCTCCGCGCCTGTGCAGGATGCAGGACGCCCGCCAGTGAAGCGTTGTTTACCATTGAGAGAAGATTACCTAGTGCGCTCTTTCAAACATTCACAATACATTTGGTGTCTTTTTTGGTAGTATATAGTGATTGTCACTGTGAAATAAGTCACCATGGGTCCAAAGAAGCTTCCTAGTGGCACCCCTGTGGTAAAGAGAGTGAGGAACACCATCGAACTGAAGAAGGAGATTGTTGAAAAATATGAGAGTGGCGTACGTCTGAGTGATCTTGCCAGGATGTACAAGAAAAGTGCATCTACTATCGGCACTATCCTGGCAAAGAGAAATGAGATCAAGGAAGCTAATGTTGCAAAAGGGGTTGAAATGTTAACGAAAAATAGATCGAAAACAGTGGATGAGGTTGAGAAGTTGTTGATGGTTTGGATCAATGAAAAACAGATAGCGGGTGATAGTATTTCCACGGCGATAATTTGTGAAAAGGCAAAGAAGTTGCACGCAGATCTTGTCAAGACAATGCCTGCAACCAGTGGTGAGGTGAGTAAGTTTAAAGCCAGCAAAGACTGGTTTGGGAGATTTAAGAAACAGTGGCAAGTAACCCCAGAGAGGGACTTGTTACCTGAAGTCCTTTTGGAGGGGGATTTCCCTTCCAACCACTAACACCCTGCCCCTGTCATCCTCCCTATCTTCCAGATGCCTGCAACTCTTCAATAAAGGTAATTAAATGTATATAAGTATATATATTGTTTTTTATTATTTAGTATGTCAATATTTTTGGGTGGAACGGATTAATTGTATTTACATTATTTCTTATGGGAAATAAAGGTTCGGATTACGAAAGGTTCGGGTTGAGAAATAGCTACTGGAACGGATTAATTTCGTTAACCGGGGTCCACTGTAGACAGATATAGACAGAGACAGCCAGAGACAGCCAAAGCCAGCCTGCCGAATACATAAGAACATAAAAAAGTAGGAACACTGCAGAAGGCCTACTGGCCCATGCAAGGTAAGTCTATGTCACCCCCCAGCTTAGAACAATGACCCACCTAGTCAGGTCACATCCTCTGAAGGAAGGAGCACAGCATCTGACCTAGTAGCACAAGCTAGTCAGGTCCAACTCACACCCACCCACAGCCACTAATGAATTTATCTAACCTATTTTTACTTTCCTCTCATAAGGGGAGTGTTAATGCGACATGACATCAGTGAATCCCTGGTGTTTGCCACACTATTTTCTCTAGCTGGCACTCAATTGAACTAGTGCTCCCACAAGGTACTAAGTGGTCCCAGATTTTTAATACTGCACACACTGAGGGCGCAGACCCATTCTCTCATGTCTAGGCGACTCAAGCTTTTCGTACTAAATTTGAAGGAATGAAAAATAAAACGTAGATCTACGTTCGGAGCAGTACGCGTACAAACGTATATCTACGTTTGGACAGTTATAGGGTTAAATTACAGTATAACATGTACATATAGTACTATATAGTACGTACAATATTTTATGATGTTTTCATGTGTTTTATGATTGTTCATGGTTCAATAGGTTAAGGAAGGAGTATTTCCCTACAATATATTGTAAGGAAATAATAATAATAAAATAATAATCGCTGTGGAGTGCTCTAAATGTCGGCTACCAAACCTATACGAAATACTGATGACATTTAACCCTTTCGGGGTCGGTGCCATACTAGTACGTTTTACGAGCAGGGGTTGGTGCCGTACTAGTACGGGTAAATTCTAGCGGCCTCAAATTAAGTGGGAAATGGCTGGTAGCCCTACATATGAAAGAATGGGTCTATGTGGTCAGTGTGCGCAGTATAAAAAAAATCCTGCACCACACACTGCATAATGAGAAAAAAAAAACCCGACCGTTTTTTTCGTTTAAAACAGCGACTTTGCAGTCTATTTTCGTATGGTATTTATTGAAGTATTCTCGTTTTCTTGGTCTCATTTGATAGAATGGAAGATTTATTACAGAAATAGAGATGATTTTGATTGGTTTGACAATGACAAGTACCTTGAAATTGAGCTCAAAGTAGCGAAAATGTTCGATTTTTGACGATGTTCAAGAGTAAACAAATCACACCATGCATCCAATACACATCAACTTGTGAGTCTAATATTCATGCACAAGTGCTCTGATATTATTTATACCATTTATACCATTTGAGGTAGTAGGTTGGTAGACAGCAACCACCCAGGGAGGTACTACTGTCTTGCCAGGTGACTGTGAAACAGAAACCTGAAACTGTTTTACATGATGGTAGGATTGCTGGTGTCTTTTTCTGTCTCATAAACACGCTGGATAACAGGTATATCTAGCTACTTCTACTTACACTTTAGGTCACACTACACAGGCATGCACATGCATATATATACATACGCACATCTAGGTTTTTCTTCTTTTTCTTAATAGCTCTTGTTCTTTTTATTTTCTCTATTGTCCATGGGGAAGTGGAAAAGAATCTTTCCTCCGTAAGCCATGCGTGTCGTATGAGGCGACTAAAATGCCGGGAGCAATGGGCTAGTAACCCCTTCTCCTGTACACATTTACTAAAAAAAAGAAGAAGAAAAACTTTATAAAACTGGGTTGTTTGAATGTGCGTGGATGTAGTGCGGATGATAAGAAAGAGATGATTGCTGATGTTATGAATGAAAAGAAGTTGGATGTCCAGGCCCTAAGCAAACAAAGCTGAAAGGGGTAGGCGAGTTTCAGTGGGGAGAAATAAATGGGATTAAGTCAGGAGTATCTGAGAGAGTTAGAGCTAAGGAAGGGTAGCAATAATGTTGAAGGATCAGTTATGGAAGGAGAAGAGGGAATATAAATGTGTAAATTCAAGGATTATGTGGATTAAAATAAGGGTCGGATGCGAAAAGTGGGTCATAATAAGCGTGTATGCACCTGGAGAAGAGAGGAGGTAGAGGAGAGAGAGAGATTTTGGGAGATGTTAGCAATGTATAGGAACTTTTGAACCAAGTGAGAGAGTAATTGTGGTAGGGGACCTAAATGCTAAAGTAGGAGAAACATGTAGAGAGGGTGTGTAGGTAAGTTTGGGGTGCCAGGTGTAAATGATAATGGGAGCCCTTTGATTGAACTTTGTATAGAAAGGGGTTAGTTATAGGTAATACATATTTTAAGAAAAAGAGGATAAATAAGTATACAAGATATAATGTAGGGCGTAATGACAGTAGTTTGTTGGACTATGTATTGGTAGATAAAAGACTGTTGAGTAGACTTCAGGATGTACATGTTTATAGAGGGGCCACAGATATATCAGATCATTTTTAGTTATAGCTACAGTGGGAGTAAAAGGTAGATGGGATACAAGGAAAATAGAAGCAGTAAGTAAGAGAGAGGTGAAGGTTTATAAACTAAAAGAGGAGGCAGTTGGGGTAAGATATAAACAACTATTGGAGGATAGATGGGCTATGAGAGGTAGACAATGGGGTCGAAGATGTATGGGTAGATTTAAAAATGTAGTGTTAGAGTGTTCAGCAGAAGTTTGTGGTTACAGGCGAGTGGGTGCGGGGGGGAAGAAGACATTGGTGGAATGATGATGTAAAGAGAGTAGTAAGGGAGAAAAAGCTAGCATATGAGAGGTTTTACAAAGTAGAAGTGATGCAAGGAGGGAAGAGTATATGGAGAGAAAAGAGAGGTTAAGAGAGTGGTGAAGCAATCTAAAAGAGAGCAAATGAGAGAGTGGTGAGATGTTATCAACAAATTTTGTTGAAAATAAGAAAAGTTTTGGAGTGAGATTAATAAGTTGAGGAAGCCTAGGAACAAATGGATTTGACAGTTAAAAATAGGAGAGGAGAGTTATTAAATGGAGAGTTAGAGGTATCGGGAAGATGGAGGAATATTTTGAGGAGTTGTTAAATGTTGATGAAGACGGGGAAGCTGTGATTTGTGTATAGGGCAAGGAGGAATAACATCTTGTAGGAGTGTGGAAGAGCCAGTTGTGAGTGTGGGGGAAGTTCGTGAGGCAGTGGGTAGAATGAAAGGGGGTAAGGCAGCTGGGTTGATGTGATAAAGATAGAAATGTTAAAAGCAGGTGGGGATATAGGTTTGGAGTGGTCTGTGGTATTATTTAATAAATGTATGGAAGAGGGTAAGGTACCTAGGGATTGGCAGAGAGCGTGTATTGTTCCTTTGTATAAAGGCAAAGGGGACAAAAGAGAGTGCAAAAATTATAGGGGAATAAGTCTGTTGAGTGTACCTGGTAAAGTGTATGGTAGTTATTATTGAAAGAATTAAGAGTAAGACAGAAAGCAGGATAGCAGATGAACAAGGGGGCTTTAGGAAAGGTAGGGGATGTGTAGACCAAGTGTTTACAGTGAAACATATAGGTGAACAGTATTTGGATAAGGGTAAAGAGGTTTTTGTGGCATTTATGGATTTGGAAAAGGCATATGATAGAATGGATAGGGAAGCAATGTGGCAGATGTTGCAGGTGTATGGAATAGGAGGTAGGTTACTGAAAGCAGGAAGAGTTTTTATGGGGGATAGTGAGGCTCAAGTTAGGTGTGTAGGAGGGAAGGGACTATTTCCAGTAAAAGTGGGCCTTAGACAAGGATGTGTGATGTCACCGTGGTTGTTCAATATATTTATAGATGGGGTTGTAAGAGAAGTGAATGCGAGGGTCTTGGCAAGAGGTGTGGGGTTAAAAGATAAAGAATTAAAACAAAGTGGAGTTGTCACAGTTGCTTTTTGCTGATGACACTGTGCTTTGGGAGATTCTGAAGAGAAGTTGCAGAGGTTGGTGGATGAATTTGGTAGGGTGTGTAAAAGAAGAAAATTGAAAGTGAATATAGGAAAGAGTAAGGTGATGAGGATAACAAAAAGATTAGGTGACGAAAGATTGGATATCAGATTGGAGGGAGAGAGAGGAGTGAATGTATTCAGATATTTGGGAGTGGACATGTCAGCAGATGGGTCTATGAAGGATGAGGTGAATCATAGAATTGATGAGGGAAAAAGGGTGAGTGGAGCACTTCGGAGTCTGTGGAGACAAAGAACTTTGTCCGTGGAAGTAAAGAATGTATGAGAATATAGTTATACCAACACTCTTATATGGGTGTGAAGCATGGGTGATGAATGTTGCAACGAGGAGAAGGCTGGAGGCAGTGGAGATGTCATGTCTGAGGTCAATGTGGTGTGAATATAATGCAGAGAATTCGGAGTTTGGAAATTAGAGGAGGTGCGGGATTACCAAAACTATTATCCAGAGAGCTGAGGAGGGGTTTTTGAGGTGGTTCGGACATGTAGAGAGAATGGAACGAGACAGAATAACTTCGAGAGTGTATAATTCTGTAGTGGAGGGAAGGCGGGGTAGGGGTTGGCCTAGGAAAGGTTGGAGGGAGGGGGATAAAGGAAGTTTTGTGTGCGAGGGGCTTGGACTTCCAGCAAGCATGTGTGAGCATATTTGATAGGAGTGAATGGAGACAAATGGTTTTTAATACTTGACGTGCTGTTGGAGTGTGAGCAAAGTAACATTTATGAAGGGATTCAGGGAAACCGGCAGGCCGGACTTGAGTCCTGGAGATGGGAAGTACAGTGTCTGCACTCTGAAGGAGGGGTGTTAATGTTGCAGTTTTATAACTGTAGTGTAAAGCACCCCTCTGGCAAGACAGTGTTGGAGTGAATGATGATGAAAGTTTTTCTTTTTCGGGCCACCCTGCCTTGGTGGGAATCGGCCGATGTGTTAATAAAAAAAAAAAATAAAATCAATAATTTTACAATGATGCAGTTGTATACATAACAGTAAATCTTCTATTTTTTGTGAGAATAAAAATTCAAAATGAAAAGCAACAGTAATGTAAGAGGGGCCTGGAGACGTGACTAATGAACAGAGAAGATGTTATTTTAGTGCCAGGAATGTCTGCCTTGTTTAATCTGGTCCCTGTTTTGAAATTGGCATCGTTTGAAATTTGTGTGAAATTGGCCAAATTGCCATTTTCTGACCACTATTTTGGGTAGTTGAAATTGGTAAATAGGCGGTTTCTTGTACTCAATCGATAGAAGAAATGGAGTTCTAGCGAAATAGCTATAATTTTAGTAGACTGAAATATTGGAATTTGCCGAAAATAGGGCTCAAAGTGGGCGAAATCGCCAATGCGTAAATGTCATCGATACCATTAACTTTGCGAAAGCATAATTCCGTTAGTTTTCGATCAAATTTCATAATTTTGGTGGCGTTATGATCGGAAAAATTCTCTATCATTCCATAAGAAATTTTTTTTTTTTTCCAAAAATTTTTCGACCCTGAGAACATGTTTCCGAGAAGGCCTGTCGACCCCAAAGGGTTAAAGCGCTCCAGATCAATTAATTATTATTAGAAATTATTTTAAATTTTATAAATTATTATAA
>WNWK01038657.1:0-17830 GCA_009830355.1 Cherax destructor | reverse complement strand
AACTTGTTTTCTTAATAACTCCTGGTGGAAGGCGCGATTTGTTGAAAAGAAAGAAATATATATATTTTTCTTCTTCTTCAACATGTCGGCCGCCTCCCCCCGAGGCAGGGGGCCAAAGAAAACAAAGTTTCTCCTTTTTTTTTTTTCACCGTCGCCTCCCGGCGGGGTGGCTAATGAAAAACGAAAGTTCCCATTTTACATTTAGTAATATATACAGGAGAAGGTATTTAGCCGTCTCCAAAATTGCTTCTACCAGCATGGCTTACGGGGGAAAATTTCCTGTTCCACTTCCCAGGAGATAAGAGGAAATAAAAACGAACTAGTAAGAAAAACCAGAGGGGGAAAATAGTGACATGAATGTGAGACCATGGTAGAAGTAAAAGAATTACCTGACGATGGAGACAGAAAAAATTTCTTTACTGTCACGGGGTTGTTTTTACCCCTTAGGACTAGTACTCCCCGGTTGTTTTTACCAACCACTACCTAAATATATATATATATATATATATATATATATATAACTAGGTAGTAGGTTGGTAGACAGCAACCCGCCCAGGGAGGTACTACCGTCCTGCTGAAGTGAGTGAAAAACGAAAGCCGATTTGTTTTATGATGGTAGGATTGCTGGTGTCTTTTCTGTCTCATAAACATGCAAGATTTCAGGTATGTCTTGTTATTTCACTTACACTTAGGTCACACTACATATCCAATGGCGAATGTATACACACACCCTCTGGTTTTCTTCATTTTCTTACTAGTTCTGTTCTTATTCCTCTTATCTCCATGGGGAAGTGGAACAGAATTTTCCTCCGTAAGCCGCGCGGGGCTAAGAGGTGACTAAAATGCAGTGCAAGGGCTAGTAACCCTTCTCCTGTAAATACTAAATGTAAAAGGAGAAACTTTCGTTTTTCCTTTGGGCCACCCTGCCTCGGTGGGGAAACGGCCGACGTGTTGAAAGAAAGAAGATATATATATATAAAAAAAAAAAGAGGCTGTATCGTCTGACGAGCACATACATCACAATTCAAATGACCTTCAAACTCCAACATTCCATATTATTTACCAGACTTGTATTATTAATAATTTAGTACAACAGTGTGGTTGGTGCTATTATTTAATAAATGTATGGAAGAGGGTAAGGTACCTAGGGATTGGCAGAGAGCTGAATTGTTCCTTTGTATAAAGGCAAAGGACAAAAGAGAGTGCAAAATTATAGGGGAATAAGTCTGTTGAGTGTACCTGGTAAAGTGTATGGTAGAGTTATTATTGAAAGAATTAAGAGTAAAACAGAAAGCAGGATAGCAGATGAACAAGGGGCTTTAGGAAAGGTAGGGTGTGTAGACCAAGTGTTTACAGTGAAACATATAGGTGAACAGTATTTGGATAAGGGTAAAGATGTTTTTGTGGCATTTATGGATTTGGAAAAGGCGTATGATAGGGTGGATAGGGGGCAATGTGGCAGATGTTGCAGGTGTATGGAATAGGAGGAAGGTTACTGAAGGCAGTGAGGAGTTTTATGAATAGTGAGGCTCAGGTTAGAGTGTGTAGGAGGGAAGGGACTATTTCCCAGTAAAAGTGGGCCTTAGACAAGGATGTGTGATGTCACCGTGGTTGTTCAATATATTTATAGATGGGGTTGTAAGAGAAGTGAATGCGAGGGTCTTGGCAAGAGGTGTTGGGCTAAAAGATAAAAGCAAATACAAAGTGGGAGTTGTCACAGTTGCTTTTTGCTGATGACACTGTGCTTTGGGAGATTCTGAAGAGAAGCTGCAGAGGTTGGTGGATGAATTTGGTAGGGTGTGTAAAAGAAGAAAATTGAAAGTGAATATAGGAAAGAGTAAGGTGATGAGGATAACAAAAAGAATAGGTGACGAAAGATTGGATATCAGATTGGAGGGAGAGAGTATGGAGGAGGTGAATGTATTCAGATATTTGGGAGTGGACATGTCGGCGGATGGGTCTATGAAGGATGAGGTGAATCATAGAATTGATGAGGGGAAAAGGGTGAGTGGAGCACTTGGAGTCTGTGGAGACAAAGAACCTTGTCCATGGAAGTAAAGAGGGAATGTATGAGAGTATAGTTATACCAACGCTCTTATATGGGTGTGAAGCATGGGTGATGAATGTTGCAACGAGGAGAAGGCTGGAGGCAGTGGAGATGTCATGTCTGAGGTCAATGTGTGGTGTGAATATAATGCAGAGAATTCGGAGTTTGGAAATTAGAGGAGGTGCGGGATTACCAAACGATTGTCCAGAGAGCTGAGGAGGGGTTGTTGAGGTGGTTTGGACATGTAGAGAGAATGGAACGAGACAGAGTGACTTCGAGAGTGTATGGATCTGTAGTGGAGGGAAGGCGGGGTAGGTCGGCCTAGGAAAGGTTGGAGGGAGGGGGTAAAGGAAGTTTTGTGTGCGAGGGCTTGGATTTCCAGCAAGCATGTGTGAGCGTATTTGATAGGAGTGAATGGAGGCATATGGTTTTAATACTTGACTGCTGTTGGATGTGAGCAAAGTAACATTTATGAAGGATTCAGGAAACGGCAGGCCGGACTTGAGTTCTGAGATGGGAAGTACAGTGCCGGCACTCTGAAGGAGGGGTGTAAATGTTGCAGTTTTATAACTGTAGTGTAAAGCACCCTTCTGGCAAGACAGTGATGGAGTGAATGATGATGAAAGTTTTTCTTTTTCGGGCCACCCTGCCTTGGTGGGAATCGGCCGATGTGTTAATAAAATAAAAATAGAAATTCAGAAATCCAAAACAAAGCTGGTTTTTATTTTTTCAATAAAAAACTTGTTAAACATGAGTATTAAAATGCAGAGCATACAATAATCACTGGGTCACAAAGTTGCCTACCCTGGAGTTACTACGGCTACGAAACTCTGAATCTGAGTCAGTCAGCAAACTAGTGAACACAATGTTAGGAACTGAGACTCCACTTCCTTCTTGTTGATATGTTACTGCAGCACTGTTTGGTTGTGGCCGGGTACCCTATGGAAAGAAAATACTCTTAGAGTAGGCTAAGGTATTGAAGGTAAGAAGATATCTAGCATTAAAAAAAATTACTTTTTTTTATTTTTAATGAAAAACTAGAGATTTACCACCTCTTTAATCAGCACTAGTACAGAAATATAAAAGCCTTAACAGAAAAAGATGTTTTTTTGAATGCATCCAGAAAAAACTGAATGATATACAGGAAGCCCTCCACATTCGCGAGTTCCACTTTCGCGCGCTTCGAACATTCGTGAATGCCCAGCCACCTATTATCGGCAGTGACGCTGGCAGTAAAGAATTAGAATCCACACACTAGACTCATCATGCCATGCAGTTACACTCCATATAAGCACCTCCATTCAACTGTCATCAGTAACTGCATGGCTAACTATCATCACCATCATCATCATTGTCATCATCATCATCATAAGTCATCAGAGTTCATCTGCTAACCTTACGAGTAGTGAGTATTTTGTTTGTTCATTATTTGTTATTAAACCATAACATGTATATACAATATTTTACATTTTCATGTGTTTTATGATTGTTCATGGTTCAATAGGTTAAGAAAGCAGTATTGTTAGGCTAAGTAAATGCTATTATTATATTTCCCTACAATATATTTGCGCACCAAACATTCGCGAATTTTCAACATTCGCGAGGTTCTTGATCCCCTAACCCTCGCAAATGTGGAGGGCCTCCTGTACTTGAAAAAGTTACTGAAAAAACTGTCAAATATCCTTTGTACAAGTGGTAACATAATAAGAGAACAGAATATTTATATAAAGAGCAAGATTAATAAAAAATATTACAGTGGACCCCCGCTATTCAAACGGCTCGGCAATAGAATATATCGTCATTAGAACGAGAAAATCGATATCGCCATGCGAACAAAATATCACGATTCGAACAAGTGCGTCCGTGACCTGTCCGCCCAGGTGCTTGGGTGCCTCACCGCGCAGGCGTGGAGAGCCAGTCCCGCAGTGGTGGTAGAGGCAGTGGTGGTAGAGGCAGTGTTGGTAGAGGCAGTGGTGGTTGAGGCAGTGGTGGTTGAGGCAGTGGTAGAGGCAGAGGTGGTAGAGGCAGTGGTGGTAGAGGCAGTGGTGGTAGAGGCAGTGGTGGTAGAGGCAGTGGTGGTAGAGGCAGTGGTGGTAGAGGCAGTGGTGGTGAGGCAGGGGGAGGCAGTGGGGGTAGAGGCAGTGGTGGTAGAGGCAGTGGTGGTAGAGGCAGTGGTGGTAGAGGCAGTGGTGGTAGAGGCAGTGGTGGTTGAGGCAGTGGTGGTTGAGGCAGTGGTGGTTGAGGCAGTGGTGGTTGAGGCAGTGGTGGTTGAGGCAGTGGTAGAGGCAGTGGTAGAGGCAGAGGTGAGAGTCAGTGGTGGTAGAGGCAGTGGTGGTAGAGGCAGTGGTGGTAGAGGCAGTGGTGGTAGAGGCAGTGGTGGTAGAGGCAGTGGTGGTAGAGGCAGTGGTGAGAGGCAGTGGTGAGAGGCAGTGGTGGCAGAGGCAGTGGTGGCAGAGGCAGTGGTGGCAGAGGCAGTGGTGGCAGAGGCAGTGGTGGTAGAGGCAGTGGAGGTAGAGGCAGTCTTAATGTAGAGTGCGAGGTGAGTAAACAAGATTAACCCTTTCAGGGTTATTGACGTACTAGTACAGCTTACGCGCTGGGGTTATTGACGTACTAGTACGCATAAATTCTAGCGCCTTCAAATTAAGCGCGAAATGGCTGGTAGGCCTAGTGGTGAGAGAATGGGTCTGCGTGGTCAGTGTGCGCAGTAGGAAAAAAATCGGGGAGCCAGTGGTGCATTGTGGGAACGCCATGTTAGTACACATTTTTCACCATGCCGGGCGGTAAGAAACTCCTCACTCCTCGGCGAATTGGGACTCTTTTGTTCCCCAGTGACAGTTCTAACACCGATGGGAGTGTCAGTGGTGATGAGTTTCAAGGTTTTGAGGCAGTTGTGACCGAAACTAATGATCATAATACCGGTAATATTGAGGAAAACCCAGACGACCCTCAGCCCTCCACCTCCGGTGCTGTGGCATCTTGTTCACGCTCAATTGTACCAGAACGAAAGAGGAAACTGTTATTTACTCATATCCCAGACTCTGATGTGAGCAATGGTGATGATAGTGATAGTGAATATGAACTCCAAGCTCTTCAAAACAGTTCCAGTAGCAGAGTGGTGTGGAATATTCTCCAGTGAAGCGTCAGTATATACGACGGTATATGCGCTCTGGTAGCGTGCCATATGCTGTTCCAAGGGGAAGGAGTACATCTCGGAGTACATCCCGTGGGGGTACAACAGGAAGTGATAGTGAAAATGACAATGATAGCGTTGCAATTGGAATGAGAAATGCGCAAGCATCTGTTAGTGGTAGTGGTGGTGGTGCCAGGCGCGAGGCACCAGCAGTGGACCATGCTGGCACCGACGCCGCTGAGTCAGCTCAGCTACAACAAAGGCAACCCTCACCCACCCACCAACCCCCACAACCACAACCTCCACTCCCACAACCCCCACAACCTCCACAACCCCCACAATCACCTGTAAATATCCAGTACCCACCAGCAGACTGCACCTGGGATTGGCAAGCAGCTGACAATTTTATTCCCAGTCCCCATCAGTTTGATGAAAGTCAATGTGGAATACGCCCATCTTGTCCACTTGGGAACAATGCCAGTGAACTGGAATGCTTTGAATTATTCTTTGATGAACCTCTGATGGATATTATTGTCAGGAAAGCAACAGATACTACGAGTACACCATGGCAAACACAATACTTTCACCAACATCACGCCTCAACAGGTGGAAAGAGACAACTGTGGCTGAGATGTACTTGTTCTTTGCCACAATAATGCTTATGCCTCATGTTTATAAGCACAGTGTCAAATCATACTGGTCGACAGACCGCCTGATTGCAACACCAGGTTTCAGTGATATAATATCAGTGAATCGATTTGTGCTACTGCTGAGGATGCTTCACTTTTCAGACAAAACCACCCCTGACAGAAACGATAGGTTATATAAGATTAGAAATGTGTTTCTGTATCTGAAAGAGAAATTCAATATGCATTTTTATCCCTTCAGGAAGCTTGTTATTGACGAGTCACTGATTCTGTTCAAAGGTAGACTGTCGTTCAAGCAGTATATACCAAGCAAGAGGAAACGCTTTGGTATAAAGTTGTTTGTGCTTTGTGATTGCTCCAGTGGTATTGTATTGGATATTATTGTGTACACCGGAAGTTATACATTGCAAGATACCAGGAGGTTATTGGGTATCTCTGGTGATGTGGTTAGAACAATGATGGAACCATATCTTGGTAAGGGGCATATATTATATACTGATAACTGGAACACAAGCCCCTCCCTCAGTGATTTTTGCGAGTGAACTTGACAGATGTGTGCGGTACAGTGCGTGCAAATCGTAAGCATATGCCTAGGTTCAGTGCAGGCACTCGTAGAGGTCAGGTGCAAGCGTTTGCTGCCAATGACATCATGGCATTTCGGTGGCATGACAAACGAGATGTCACACTGTTGTCATCTATTCACCCTAACGAAATGACAGACACTGGCAGGGTGAATAGAGAGACCGATGAACCCATTCTAAAACCTGCAGCTGTGATTGACTACACTCTCAATATGCGCTTAGTGGACAAATGTGACATGCAAATTGGGTTTGCTGATTGTGTTCGCAAGAGTTACAAGTGGTACATAAAACTTTTTTCACATTCTGGACATTACCATGCTCAATGCTTATAATATCTATAAGTTGAAGACCACAAACAAACCACCATATGGCGATTTTTGTTTGTCTGTCATCAGACAAATAATATTCAAGTACCAAGGAGCAACACCTGCAATAGAAACACGCCCAACACCAAGTCATCAACACCTACCCTCTCGTCTGAGGCTTGGTGGTGAACACTTCCTAACAAAACTGCCTGCTACTGCTTGCAAGAAAAAGGCTCAGAAGAGGTGTTTTGTCTGTGCACATACAAAAAAACGCCCACAACAACGCAAAGACACTCGTTTTATGTGTGTGGAATGTGAAACACCACTGTGCATGGAACCATGTTTCAGAGACTTCCACAGGCTGCAGAACTTCTAGAAACATGTCCAGTGACTCTATGTATGTATATATATGATTGAACAATATAAATAACTAATATTTGTTATTGTAAAAATTTGTAAATACATTGTGTAAACAAATTAGTGAAAGAAACTTCATGTGAATATTGTGTAATAAATAGCGAGTGAATATTTGAAAAACAGCACTTATATTGGTCTCACAGGCCATAAAAGTTATTTGCAACAAAAAAAACAAAATTTGATCAGAAAACAAGTCCAAGAAAGAAAAAAAAATATTACCGGTTGACCGGCAGTCGGCGATGTTGCCGACACCGGCTCCATTTTCGCCAACTTCAAATCTCTATATCTCGGTGAGTATTGATCGCAAAAATGTATTTTTTAGCCTATTAGATTTAGAAAAAAAAACTATCATTTCATAAGAAAAAATAATTTTTTTTTTTTTGAAATTCATGGACCCTGAGAACGAGATTCGGAGACCCCCCTTGGACCCTGAAAGGGTTAAATGATGGTTCGGGAGTTTTGTAAACAAACCAGTTATTGTTGCTGTTACCAGCCTGGACGCGAATGATTTCTGTTCACTCCGTCAAGCCGACTGGAAGTGATCTAATGAATGCAGTTAGCATTACAAACTCCGTTTTCTCTTATACTAACTCGTCTGAAGGAGGAAAGAATGGGAAGATGTTTTCATAGCTAGACCAAGAATGCCCGCCACCACTGTCCTCCCAGCCACCACATTCGTAATGACATACATATTTTATTCATTCTAGAGTGTATATCAGGTTTTTATGTTATTTATATTGTTTATTATGTCATATTAGATGAATTGTGATAGATACATAAGCTGTCGAGTTGATAATAGCTTCATAGTGAAGTACTATTTTGTCATGCCTCCTGACAGCAGGAACGGATTAATTATATTTCCATTATTTCTTATGGGAAATATTAAATCGTCTTTCGAACATTTCGTGTTAAGAACAAGCTCCTGGAATGGATTATGTTCAAATAGCGAGGGTCCACTGTATTTCTGAATGATAAATTATGAAAAAATTACTTAAAATTTCACTGCAAAATCTGAATCTTAGATATTATTAAAGCGTCTATTTACACAAAATAACTGAATAAAAGTTATAATGAACTGCCACTATACTAAAATTACTGATGACAAACCTCTCCTGATGCATGGCGTTGACGTGTCTTTTCTCTCAGCTTAAATGCTGCTAAAGCTTCATCAATAAAACTTGGTGGCACCTTCGAATGAGATACTTTTACTCTTCCAACAAATAACACCTGCAACAAAATCAACAGTGACAAATAAGTGTAGTCATGTATGATATAATGCTGTGCAAGTTACTAGTGAAAAGTGTGGACAAATATGAAATGAACTCACAAGTCATGGTAAGGCTGATTAATAAAGACATGCAGTGCCCTAGTTATCTATTATGAAGATGTTTCACAAACTAGTCACTTTCTCAATTCATTACAGAGATTATACATGGAAGACAGATGAAGCAATCAGTGCATCAGCCTTGATAGGTGTTAAATCTGAAGCAGAGGAAGGAGGCTGAACACATATATTTTAGTCAGATAAGGTGCAGTGACTGATGGTACTGTATACTATTAGCATAATGATACTTGTCTGACACAGCAATGCCATGAAATCTTGGTATATAGGATATCTTATACAGCCTTATTGCTAACCTCTGGCCCAATTCTTGGGCATAACCTACTGCCATAATCCCATCTACCTATGATTCCTTCAACTGCTGCACCTCATCCGATTACAGAATGTGTCCAACCTCTGGCCTTTGCTTCAGACTGAGGTACAGTAGGGTTCCGCTTTACGGCATTTCGCTAATACGGACATTTCAAATTATGACAAACTCACCATACAGCTCCCCCCACCTGATTCTCAAATATGGTCACCACGCACCATCCGGTTTGTTTACATTCTCCATGAGCTCTGCATCTCTCCATTATGCCTGGAAACTTTCCAAAATTTCAAGTGTCTTAAATTACTGCATATTTTATATGTACAGTGGACCCCCGGATTAAGTTGGCATCGGATTACGTTAAATTCGGAATAAGTTACCTCTTTCCGTAAATATATTGGTTTGGTATAAGTTGATCCGCTCGGAATAAGTCATTCGTCCTGGACGCGTACGCGTGCCCTGGGACGACACAACGTTCCATCCAGAGTCAGTGTGCCTTTGTTTACCAGCGAGCGACCGCCACCCACGAATTCATACCATACATTTTGTCATTATTCTATTGTTTTTAGTGCTTGCAACTGCTAAATAAGCCACCATGGGTCCAAAGAAAGCTCCTAGTGCCAGCCCTGTGGTAAAGAGGCTCAGAAATACGGTAGAACTGAAGGAGATAATAGCAAAATATGAAAGTGGAGTGCGTGTGGCTGAGCTGGCCAGGCTGTATGGCAAACCCTATTCAACCATCGGTACCACTGTGGCCAAGGGAAATAAATCAAGGAAGCTGTTGTTGCAAAAGGTCCAAATATGATCACAAAACAGAGATCGCAAATACTGGAAAATGTTGAAACTTTGTTGTTGGTGTTGATCAACAAGAAAGAATTAGCAGGAGAAAGTGTTTCGAAGGCAATAATATCTGAAAAAGCAAGGCAGTTGCATGATGATCTCGTCAAGAAAATGCCTGCAACGAGTGCTGAAGTGAGCAAATTTAAAGCCAGCAAAGGCTGGTTTGACAGATTTCAGAAGCGTAGTGGGATACATAGTGTGATAAGGTATGGTGAGACAGCCAGTTCAGACAAAAGTGCGGCTGAAAAATACGTGCAGAAATTTAAAAGCTATGTACAGGCTAAAGGATTTAAACCTGAACAAGGGTTTAATTGTGACAAAACAGGCCTGTTTTGGAAGAAAATGCCAAACAGGACCTACACTACACAGGAGGAAAAGGCACTGCCAGGACACAAGCCTATGAAAGACAGGCTAACTCTTATGTTGTGTAGTAATGCTGGTCCTAGTGGCATTAAAAGAAAAAGAAGGGAAGTAACCCAAGAAAAGAACTTGGTACCTGCCGTTAAGGGGATTCCCCTTCCAAACACTAGCATACTCCTTCCTCTCCCCTCCTTCCATCTTCCAAACATCAACAACTCTTCAATAAAGGTAAGTGTTAAGTTATTATACTGTTTTATTTATTTGTCGTAATTTATATACAGTGGACCCTCGGTTAACGAATACCCCGGAAATCGTGCAATTATGTAAGTATAATTTTGTAAGTTCTTGTGGAAGTGTATTTTTGGGGGTCTGAAATAGACTAACCTACGTGAAATTTTTCCTTAAGGGAGTAAATTCGTTCGGTAATGGCACTTGAGCAGACTTCAGGAGTGAAGTTTTTACGAAACTCGGGGGTCCACTGTATACTACATGTATATCAATCTTTTCTGTGTAAGTTAATGTGTAAACAATATTTATTTTAATACTTTTGGGTGTCTGGAATGGATTAATTGAATTTCCATTATTCTTATGGGGAAAATAGATTCAGATTAAGTTATATTCGGTTTAAGTTAAGCCCTCTGGAACGGATTAATCACATAATCCAGGGGTCCACTGTACTGTACTGTGATAATTATTCTTGTGTGTACCTGTACCTAAATAAACTTACACACTGTGCTGGTGTGCAGGTACACATTAACCCTTTGGGGGTCCAAGGGGTCTCTCTGAAACTCGTTCTCAGGGTCCACGAATTTCCAAAAAAAAAAAAAAAATTCATATGAAATGATAAGAGAATCTTTTTCCGATCATAACGCCACAAAAATTATGAAATTTGACCGAAAACTAACGGAATTATGCTTTCGCGAAGTTAGCGGTAGCCATGACATTTACACATCGGCGATTTCGCCCACTTTGAGCTCTATTTTCGGCAAATTCCAATGTTTCAGTCTACTAAAATTATAGCTATTTCGCTAGAACTCCATTTCTTCTATCGATTGAGTACAAGAAACCGCCTATTTACCAATTTCAACTACCCAAAATAGTGGTCAGAAAATGGCAATTTGGCCAATTTCACACAAATTTCAAACGATGCCAATTTCAAAATAGGGTCCATAATAAACAAGACAGACATTCCTGGCACTAAACTAACATCTTCTCTGTTCATTAGTCACGTCTCCAGGCCCCCTCTTACATTACTTTTGCTTTCCATTTTGAATTTTTATTCTCACAAAAAATAGAAGATTTACTGTTATGTATACAACTGCATCATTGTAAAAATGGTATAAATAATATCAGCGCAATTGTGCAAGAATATTACTCTCCAGTTGGCGTGTATTGGACGCATGGTGTGATTTGTTTACTCTTGAACATCAGCCAAAATCGAACATTTTCACTACTTTGCGCTCAGTTTCAAGGTACTTGTTATCGTGAAACCAGTCAAAATTATCTCTATTTCTGTAATATATCATCTATTCTATAAAATGAGACTAAGAAAACGAGAATACAAGCATAAATACCATACAAAAATAGACTGCAAAGTCGCTGTTTTAAGCCAAAAACTCGGTCAGTTTTTTTTTCCTCATTATGCACTGTGTGGTGCAGGAATTTTTTTATACTGCGCACACTGACCGCACAGACCCATTCTATCACATCTAGTCCTAACAGCCTGTTTCTGCTTGATTTGAGGGCGATAGAATTTAGGCGTACTAGTTCGTCAATAACCACAGTGCGTAAAACGTACTTGTAAGACCATAACCCTGAAAGGGTTAAAATCACTAAGAGTGTCCCTATAGTCTTGACGCCATATTAATAATAATAATACTAATAAGTAATACAGTGGAACCTCCACTCACGATTGCATCCACGTGCGAGTTTTTCCAGAAACGCTGGTGAGGGGCTCTTGCTCTTGATTTTGGGAATTGGATCTCGGTTGTTTGTTGGACTATCTTATTGAAACTTGGGCAATGTATGATGGAAAGATGCTTCTTAGCGTACACCAAAAATTAATGAAATCAGACCATAAATAAAGGAGTTCACTTCTCAGCCATTAGCTGCACATTAGCGATATATTTTCGTATGGTTTTTATGGTTGTATTCTCATTTTTTTGGTCTCGTTTGATAGAATGGAAGATATATTACAGAAATAGATATGATTTTGATTGGTATCATGACGAAAAGTACCTTGAAATAGAGCTCAAAATAGCAGAAATGTTTGATTTTTTGGCGATGTTCAAGAGTAAACAAATGACGTCACCTCCATTCCAATATGCAGTCATGAATGAGTTGACATTATTTATACAATTATTACAATAATGCCGTAGTCTGCATAACAGTAAATCTTCTATTTTTTGTGTGAATAAAAATTCTAAATTATTTATATAATAATAATAATAATAATAATAATAAAAATAATAATAAAAATAATAATAATAATAATAAAAATAATAATAATAATAATAAAAATAATAATAATAATAAAAATAAAAATAAAAATAATAATAAAAATAATAAAAATAATAAAACATATAATAATAGTATAATATAATAATAATAATAATAATAATATACATATAATAATAATAGACGTATAATAATAATATACGTACAATAATAATTTTTTTTATTTTTTCAACAAGTCGGCCGTCTACCACCGAGGCAGGGTGACCCAAAAAGAAAGAAAATCCCCAAAAAGAAAATACTTTCATCATCATTCAACACTATCACCACACACATACATAATCACTGTCTTTTCAGAGGAGCTCAGATACGACAGCTGAGAATTGTCCCTCCCAGCTGTCACTATCCCAGACCCCTCCTTTAAAGTGCAGGCATTGTACTTCCCATTTCCAGGACTCAAGTCCAACTAAATCAATTAACTGGTTTCCCTGAATCCCTTCACACAATGTTACCCTGCTCACACTCCAACAGATCGTCATGTCCCAAAAACCATTCGTCTCCATTCACTCCTATCTAACACGCTCACACATGCTTGCTGGAAGTCCAAGCCCCTCGCCCACAATACCTCCTTTACCAATTCCCTCCAACCTTTTCTAGGACGACCCCTACCCCGCCTTCCTTCCCCTACAGATTTATACGCTCTCCAAGTCATTCTACTTTGATCCATTCTCTCTAAATGACCAAACCACGTCAACAACCCTTCTTCAGCCCTCTGACAAATACTTTTAGTAACTCTACACCTTCTCCTAATTTCGACATTCCGAATTTTCTGCATAATATTTACACCACACATTGCCATTAGACAGGACATCTCCACTGCCTCCAGCCTCCTCCTCGCTGCAGCATTTGCAACCCATGCTTCACACCCATATATACTTTCGTACATTCCCTTCTTTGCCCCCATGGATAACGTTTTTTGTCTCCACAGATACCTCAACGCAACACTCACCTTTTTTCCTTCATCAATTCTATGGTTAACTTCATCCTTCATAAACCCATCCGCTGACACGTCAACTCCCAAATATCTGAAAACATTTACTTCTTCCATAATCCCTCTCTCCAATGTGATATCCAATTTTTCTATATTTAAATCATTTGATACCCTCATCACCTTACTCTTATCTATGTTCACTTTTAACTTTCTACCTTTACATACTCTCCCAAACTCATCCACTAACCTTTGCAACTTTTCTTTAGAATCTCGCATAAGCACAGTATCATCAGCAAAAAGCAACTGTGTCAACTCCCATTTTGCATTTAATTCTCCACAATTTAATCCCACCCTTCTCCCCAACACCCTAGCATTTACTTCTTTTACAACCCCATCTATAAATATATTAAACAACCATGGTGACATTACACATCCCTGTCTAAGACCTACTTTTACCGGGAAGTAATCTCCCTCTCTCCTACACACCCTAACCTGAGCCTCACTATCCTCATAAAAACTCTTTACAGCCTTCAGTAACTTACTACCTATTCCATACACTTGCAACATTTGCCACATTGCTCCCCTATCCACTCTATCATATGCCTTTTCTAAATCCATAAATGCAATAAAAACTTCTCTACCTTTATCTAAATACTGTTCACATATATGCTTCACTGTAAACACTTGATCTACACATCCCTACCCACTCTAAAGCCTCCTTGCTCATCTGCAATCCTACTCTCTGTCTTACCTCTAATTCTTTCAATAATAACCCTGCCATACACTTTCCTGGTATACTCAGTAAACTTATTCCCTATAATTTTTACACTCTCTTTTATCCCCTTCCCTTTATATAAAGGAACTATACATGCTCTCTGCCAATCCCTAGGTACCTTCCCTCTTTCATACATTTTTAAACAAAAATACCAACCACTCCAGCACTATATCTCCCCTGCTTTTAACATTTCTGTCATGATTCCGTCAATTCCAGTTGCTTTACCCCTTTCATTCTACGTAATGCCTCACGCACCTCCCCCACACTCACATCCTGCTCTTCTTCACTCCTAACGATGTTGTACCCCCCTGGCCAGTACATGAAATTACCGCCTCCTTTTTCATCGACATTTAAAAGTTCCTCAAAATATTCCGCCATCTACCCAATACCTCCAGCTCCCATCTACTAACTCCCTACTCTGTTTTTAACTGACAAATCCATTCGTTCCCTAGGCTTTCTTACCTTGTTTATCTCACTCCAAAAATTTTTCTTGTTTTCAGCAAAATTTCTTGACAGAGCCTCTCCCATTCTTTCATCCACTCTTCTTTTGCACTCTCTCACCACTCTCTTCACCTTTCTTTTACTCTCCATATACTCTGCTCTTCTATTAACACTTCTGTTTTGTAAAAACCTCTCATAAGCTACCTTTTTCTCTTTATCACACCCTTTACTTCTTCATTCCACCACTCACTCCTCTTTCCTCCTGCACCCACCCTCCTATAGCCACAAACTTCTGCCCCACATTCTAATACTGCATTTTTAAAACAATCCCAACTCTCTTCAACACCCCCACTACTCCTCCTTGCACTAGCCCACTTTTCTGCCAATAGTTGCTTATATCTCACCCTAACTTCCTCCTCCCTTAGTTTATACACTTTACCTCTCTCTACTTGCTGTTGCCATTTTCTTTTGTCCCATCTACCTTTTACTCTAACTGTAGCTACAACCAAATAATGATCTGATATATCCGTTGCCCTTCTATAAACATGTACATCCTGAAGCCTACTCATCAACCTTTTATCCACCAAAACATAATCCAACAAACTACTTTCCTTACGTGCTATATCATACCTTGTATATTTATTTATCCTCTTTTTCATAAAATATGTATTACTTATTACCAAACCTCTTTCTACACATAGCTCAATTAATGGTTCCCCATTTACATTTACCCCTGGCACCCCAAATTTACCTACTACTCCCTCCACAACATTTTTACCCACTTTAGCATTAAGATCCCCAACCACAATTACTCTCTCACTTGGTTCAAAACTCCCCACACACTCGCTCAACATTTCCCAAAATCTCTCTCTCTCCTCTACACTTCTCTCTTCTCCAGGTGCATCAACACTTTCTATAACCCACTTTTCACATCCAACCTTTATTTTACTCCACATAATCCTTGAATTTATACATTTATATTCCTTCTTTACCTGCCATAACTGATTATTCAACATTATTGCCACTCCTCCTTTAGCTCTAACTCTATTTGAAACAACTGATCTAATCCCATTTATTTCTTCCCACTGAAACTCTCCTACCCCCTTCAGCTTTGTCTCACTTAAAGCCAGGACATCCAGCTTCTTTTCATTCATAACATCTACAATCATCTCTTTCTTATCATTCGCACAACATCCACGCACATTCAAACATCCCACTTTGACGGTTTTCTTCTTCTTCTTTTTAGTAAGCTATACAGGAAAAGGGGTTACTAGCCCATTGTTCCCAGCATTTTAGTTGACTTTTACAACACGCATGGCTTACGGAGGAAAGATTCTTATTCCACTTCCCCATGGATATGAAAGGAAAAGCAATAAGAACAAGAACTATTAAGATAAAATCAAAGAAAACTCAGATGAGTGTGTATACATAAACGTGTACATGTTTGCGTAGTGTGACCTAAGTGGGAAGTAGAAGTAGCAAGACGTACCTGAAATCTTGCATGTTTATGAGACAGAAAAAGACACCAGCAATCCTACCATCATGTAAAACAGTTTCAGGTTTCTGTTTCACACTCACCTGGCAGGATGGTAGTACCTCCCTGGGTGGTTGCTGTCTACCAACCTACTACCTACTATAATAATAATACATGTATAATAATAATACAGTGGTACCTCGAGTTACGATATTTTTTCGTTCGAGAATGCTGTTCAAGTGCCATTACCAACGAATTTATCCCCATAAGGAATAATGAAAATAGACTAGTCCTTTTACACCCCAAAATATACTTACAAAAGCATTTAAAAAAATAAACTTACATAAAAGGGCGATTTTGGGGACCATCGTAACTCGAGGTACCACTGTATTTATATTATTTATTATGTCATATTAGATGAATTGTGATAGATAAATAAGCTGTAGAGATGATGATAGCGAAATATTCAAGGAGTATTTTGTCTTGTCTCCTGACAAACTGTCGTCGGCTGCTGACGCCGCCACATATATAATGACATATTTTATTCATTCTAGAGTATATATCAGGTTTCTATGTTATTTATATTGTTTATTATGTCATATTAAATGAACTGTGATAGATAAATAAGCTGTAGAGATGATATTAGCAAAATATTGAAGTATCTTGTCTTGCCTTCTGAGAGCCAGAACGGATTAATTGCATTTCAATTCATTTAAATGAGGAAAATTGACTCTGCAAACGAGCAAATCCAGATGCGAGCAAGGTCATGGAACGGATTAAACTCGTAAGTAGAGGTTCCACTGTAATAATAATCGCTCTTGGGCACATTAAATGTCTTATTTTACATTAAAATAGACATTTTCATTAATCCATCTAAGATATTTTCTTCAAAATTATATAAGAAACATATTACATAGAATATAAACATGATATATACACCACACCAACACCAGAGAAAATGTGTATTAATCCACATTTGACCCAGTGACTCCCCTTACGCATTCAGATTTGTTTACAATTCTTGGCATGACTTGTTCTCATCACTTCTCCCTTCGTTTATGATGGCATCTAAGGGTAGTTGTTATAAATGAGTAACTCAGTGAACAAGGTATGTTGATGGTGGTAATAATACCGCTCTGGAGCACTTTAAATATCGTATATTATGTGTGGATGTGGTTTCCACGCAGGCTACCATACCTGACTTTCTACAAGAAATTCTCACCTCTTGCCCTACATTAAGAAAACACATATTTTAAGGTAAGTAATGAGTGTACTGTATGTGTATTTTATCGCTCTGGGCCACTTTAAATGTTGTATAATACTTGACTTTCAACAATATATACCAATCACCTCTTGCCCTACATTAAGACTACAAATATTTTAAGGTAAGTAATGAATGTACTGTTTATGTATTTTACTTTTTATTATTTTCTTTAATGCCTAGTTCTATTGTTAGCTTAATATATGTTAGTGTAAACTTATTATCTGGCATTTGCATTTATTTATAAGTGGAAAAAATGGCATTCTGCTTTCTGGCAATGTCTGCTTTCCAGCAGTAGCCTGGAACCTAACCTGCCATATTGTTTACCTCAGCCTGTACTGAACTGAGAAAGTCCCTGATTGGCAAAACATCATAATAAAGATGCTGCACATAAGTGTTGCACGTATCTTATTCAATCACTCTGTCAGTACTGTATACCATTAACCCTTTGACTG
>WNWK01038656.1:0-17833 GCA_009830355.1 Cherax destructor | reverse complement strand
TACCAATTCAAAACAGTGTTGATACGCCGGTGATACAACCCGCCTTTTTGGGTTGAAGAAAACTGTTTCAAATCTGTCGTAAGATATCATAAAATCAGACAGACTTATTTCTGGTCATGTATGTACTGCAGGTGTCAAAGAAGTATGGTTCAGGGTAATAGGTGACACTTACTTACAGCACCTTATACCCACGATCCTATTTCCTGTACTTCGAGCTATAAACTTCCTCTGGCAGAAACGAGATACCCCACCATTGAAAAAATGTTTACCCCTTTTTTAGGATATCTCTAAACTTAAATATTATTTCTTAGGTAAGGAATTTTTTTCTAGAAAGAGACCACAAACCATTGGAATTTTTTAGAAATTTTTAAGGGAACCAACAGTCGCCTCTTTTAGATGAACATTTTTTCCCGCTTTTGGTTTTATATTGTGTATATCAATGGTTCATCTAATTATTTATCAATTGGGTTTAAATTGTAACCCGCCCGTAGAATATTTGATCTTTTTGCAACTTTTTTTTTTTGAGACTTTGTCCTCGCTATCTCTACTTATATTCCTTGGACTATAAGTCTTGGTATGGGGATTGTGAGGAAAAAGTCCATAGATAGGAGTAATGAAAGTGTGAATGTCTGTATGGTGATAGTTGTGGTAGTCTGCTCGTTAAGGTAGGGTGAGTGTCTAGCTCCCACTATTCCCCCATCCCCTCTCTCCACCCAGTGAGAAGTGAAGTGTGAGGCTCCGGCTATGGGATCTGTTACTTGACTGGCCACTCCCAACACCACTGTAAGTCTTCACAGCTGTTTCTATCTTATTTTATTTAAGAGCCTCGCTTTTGGTTTAGTTTGAGAACTTAATTTTGCTCTGCCCTGCCTTGCCTTAGTGTAAAGTAATTTGTCTCACCATTTTTTTTAAATACCTTATACCTACTATGAGAGTGATTATTAGAGTGGTGAGTAATTATGTCTTGATCATTTTTTTCAGATGTATGTACCAGCTGGGGTTATCTGGAACAACGCCGAGGGTGTTAGAAGGAGCATCTGCATTATTGCTGAGAGACGACATTTTATAACCTTCTACTGTGGTTCCACTAGAACCCAAACCACATCACGTTCCTCATAAGTGGACGACAACTGAGTCCTTTGATATCGGTTTTTCAACGGGGATTTGGAAACATCTGACAACTGAGTGGCTGTGGAAACCTCCGTCGATCTGACAACAACAGAAGCCAGGAGATCAGAAAACAAAGAACATTGCAGAGCTTGTCAAGAACATCGACACATTCATATACCAACGAACATCTGTATATATTAGCTGCTTTGAATTCAATTATTTATTTCATTTTTATCTTTCAGATAGGATTTTGATATTCATGTGTAAGTATTTATTATTTTCATAAACTTTCCATTTAAATAAAGTGCTTGTTTTCATTGTTATTGTTTTTTTCTATTCTCCTAATTTTCCAAAGGAGCAACAGCACCTTCACAGCAATAGAAGCCAATATGTGTACACAAATGAAGCTAACTCTTCCACACCAACAATTACAGTTGGTGTCCCACAGGGGTGTGTTCTTGGCCCACTTCTTTTTGCTCAAACCCATACTATTTGCAGATGACACTACATATGTCCTCTATCCCATGCCCAGTCATGCTAGCTAACACTAAATGCTGAATTAAAGAAAATATCTACCTGGATGATGACTAACAAGCTTACTCTCAATATTGATAAAACCTATTTCTTTCTGTTTGGGAACAGAGCTACAAATGTTCCACTTAACATAATGATAAACGGATCGCCTGTCACAAAACTCAAGAAAATTCTTAGGAATCCACCTTGACAGTGGCCTCAAATTTCAGACACATATAAACAAATTTCCAAGACCGTAGGAATACTATCCAAGATAAGGTACTATGTTCCACAACCAGCCTCCTTACCCTGTATCAGTCACTATTTACCCCTATTCACCTATGGAATCTTTGCATGGGGCTCAAAATCATCTTCAGACCATTAATAACACAACAAAAGGCTGCAGTCAGGATGATGATAAATTCCCACCCAGACAACATACTCCACCAATATTCAAAAGTCTAAACTTACTCACCATGCAAGACATCCATGCTTTTACTGTACCTATTACATACATAGAACACTAAACTCAAATATTAACCCACCACTCAAACTTCTCCTTACCAACCTTAACAGGACACATGACCAAAAACACAAGGCACAGATCACTCTTCGATGTTCCCCGTGTTCATCTCACATTATGCAAAAACGCAATGCACATTAAAGGCCCAAAATTTGAAATTCATTACCTGTGATTACCAAAGAAACCCTGCCTGTACATCAATTCAAAACTTTGAAAATCACCTACTCACCCAAAACTAAATACACGATATTTAACATTACCTACAAAGTTAATAAATCACTTTCCACTGCCTCAAAATACCATTATTCACTGTGTTGCTCCATTAACCTCAAAACCCCTTACATAATTGTTCAAAACCCCCTTTCATAATTGTTCAAAACCCCTTACATAAATTTTTCAAAACCCCTTACATAATTTTCAAAACCCCTTACATAATTGTTCAAAACCCCTTACATAATTGTTCAAAACCCTTACATAATTGTTCAAACCCCTTACATAATTGTTCAAAACCCCTTACATAATTGTTCAAAACCCTTACATAATTGTTCAAACCCTTACATAATTGTTCAAAACCCCATATAATTGCTCAAAACCCTTTACATAATTGCTCAAGGAACATTAATTTCTCAAACTTAATTTTAATGCAAATGTTGGAACTTATATCTCATAAATGTATAACCTCTATAATTAATGCAACCTTATCTAACTTTGTTTCTATAGCATTACCAAATAAAATAATCCATTCTCTTGTACTTTTTGTAACTCATCTAATGACCATATAAACTGTCATTGCAATGCAAGTAATTGATTTGATTTGTTTGATCTGATTTAATAAATTCATTACTACAAATAATAAATTATGTTTATCTATTATAAAACTGTAATGCTTCAAAATTGTAAAACTATTATGCTTCAAAATTGTTAGGTTCAACTAATGTTCAAATTTCATTGTTAAATACTTAATTATACTTATAGTATTGTAATTTTTTTACTATAATTTTTACCATTTAGTCTATTATAGCATAATTAATTTGTAAGTTAATTTTAAGTTTGCCCATAATGCTCTGCATACAATGGGTTTTTGGCATGTAATCCATTATTACAACTCGTTGTACATCTTTGTATCATGTCACAATAAACTATTAGTATTATTATTAAACACGCCCTAATGTTTTCCTGCCGTACTGAGTATTCGATTCCTGGCCTCAGTGTGAGCCGAGACTAGCGATCCAGCTACGGACACCTGCTCACTTTAATGAATTTAAAGAATTCCTTCTTCCGGAAACGTTACATAAGATTTTATGATTCTTTTAAACAATACATTTGTACTAGTGCTGTCGCATCCTTCTCTCCACGAACATAGTGTTATTTTGTACTCAGTGATGCCGCATCCTCTCTCCACCAACAATAGTGCATTTTGTACTAGTGATTCTGCATCCTTTCTCTCCACCAACACTAGTGCTATTTGTGCTCAACCACATTCTCCACTCAGTCATTTCCACTTCCTACGTATGGCTTTCGTTTAAGATCCTCACTATCACGTCAGGCTCATGACCAATATCTTTAGAGGCCTCATAGGTAACGCACTTATGGTGTACTTAGATGATGTAATTGTCATGTCACAAGACGGATACCACTTAAAAAGACTTGACGTAGTACTTGGTAAGCTTGAAGAAGCCAATTTAAAGATCAAACTGTCCAAATGTCAATTTTTCAGATCAGAAATCAAGTTTCTGGTCACATAGTCACTCCTAGAGGGGTTACGACTGACCAAAGTAAAGTAACTCAGTATTAGATTTTCCATCTCCAGGTAAACTCCAGGTATGCCGTAAAATCCTTTGTGGGCTTAGCAGGTTTTTATAGATCATTCATTGCTAATTTTTCATCAATAGCAGCTCCTCTAACTGAGTTGCTTAAAAAGATGCTCCATTTGTTTGGACCTTCCATCAAGAAAGAGCATTCCAAACTCAAAAAAGCTAACATCTGCTCCAATTTTGAAATTTCCAGATTTTTCAAAGCCTTTCTACCTAACCACTGATGGTAGTTCCATTGGCATTGGTGCTGTCCTTGCACAAAAGACCGTTAGCAAGTACAACGCAGTTGCATTTGCTAGCCGAGTCCTTACTAAGGCTGAACGTAACTATACAGTTACTGAGCAAGAAGCTTTAGCGATAGTATGGTCTTTAAAGCACTTCCAAGATATCATATATCAGTACTCTGTTCATTCGCTGCTCAGCCTTGGCTGTGGCAGGTACTGGGGCTGCTCTCTCGTTGTGCTGTGACGCTTGTACCTTCATAGCAGAATGGCAGTACAGTATCATAGACGAGTGAACACTGTATGCATTGAGTTGCTACGAGGAGCTATATACCAGTCCAACGCATCTGTACTTCTACCTGCTATAATCCGTGACAAATACGGCATTGATAATCAAGATATCTATGGAGTGGCGCTCAATGGAAGCACGAGAATCTTCGTCAAGCTGACAACTGGCCAAGTATATGACGCGCTTGTTGATAAATTCGAGGACAAGAGCTTACAAATTAACGCGTCAGTGGTGGTGAGGATGAAAGATGTCTCTCAGCAATACATATGGATCAAATTTCGCAATTTGCCATTTGAGGCGCAGGAAATTGATGTGCGGGACGCATTTAAGCATTATGGCGTCATACATGCAGCAGTTATGGGATGATGTAATGATGGACTGTATGAGGGTGTGCCAGAGGGGACATATAGTCTCAAAATGACTTTAAGAAGACCTATACCCTCGTACATTGTGTTACATGAATTTCGAACGCAAGTATATGTAACATATGCTGGGCAGAGGAGGATATGTCGCATTTGTGACTCTTATGAGCATATGGCAGGATTGTGACAGACGACAAGGACGGCGACCGAATGTGGGAGAGAGGGAAGGAGGAAGGTAGGAAGCACTACTGAAACCCCAAGAAGAGGAGAGTGTGGGAGAGACGACAAAGTGGAGTGATATCGTGAAGGAGACTGTAGACGAGTGTCTCACGTTATCGGTGGGCACGCAGGACACCTTGGGAGCAATTGGTGAGGAGGGTGCCCTTGACATTGATATAGAAACGGCAATACCTGAACCGGTGAGTGAATTGTTGGATGGTTCTCACAGTCCAACAGTGGAGGGAACAGTGCAGGGAGTGAGGAGATATTATGTGAGGTGGGAGACTTGGGGACGACAGTCCTGGTAGAGAGGGTTTTGAGGTGCAGGAGGTGCAGGTGATGATACACAATGAGGACAGAGACTCAGACATGGAGGTGCATACAGATTCTCGGAAGAGATCCATGGCCATGGGGGAGGACGACGTCCTTACCCCGGCGCAGAGGGTATGTAAAAAAAGTATCGGTTGACGTTAAGAACAGGAAAGAGGAACAAGCAAAACGGTATGGGGAAGGTAAAGATGTTAGGAATGGGGATAAAAGTAAAGGAACAGGACAAGGTATCATGAAATTGGAAGGGAAGAAAACAGGACGATCCAAGGGAAAACCCCTTGGGTTTTGTAAATGGAGCTAAAGCAGAGATAAAAAGGAAATGGTTACAGGTAAGTCTTCAAAGATATGCTGTGGATGTAGCTTCATACAGGAGCATAATTATCGGTATGGGAGGAATTGACTGTGCCTGGATATAGTGTGTATGCGGGTAGTGGGGGTCTTTCAAGGGTGGAGTGGGGTCTTAGTTAAGGAGAACAGCCCTTTTCAGTTGTTGAGATGGGAAGAGGGTAGTGAGGGTAGAGTTGTAAGGGTGGATGGCATGTGGGTGGTGTACGGGTTTCTTTCATTGGGGTGTATCTACCAGCTATTAGCAATAGGAGGGTAAAGGAGGAGTATGTGGGAACCACTTAATTTATTTATTGAGGATTACCTGAGGTAGTAGTAATGGGAGGAGACTGGAACTGTATTATAAGGGAGAGGGATGTTTAACCAAAAGGGAGGATGTGTTTTGAGTGTATTAAGGGATGTGCTTGGGAGTGTGGGAGTGGTTGATGTGGTGGGAGGAGGAGGTTTGATTGATTACACTTTGTCCGACGAGGGTATGCGCCCGTCTGGATCGAATATATGTTTCCAGGGTAATAAGTGTGGGTGGGGTTCAATGTGTGGATGTAGGATATTCAGACCATAGAGGTGGTTAGTTGAATTGGATTGGAAGGGTATGGTGAAGTGGTGTGTTGGATATTGGAAATTGAATGTGAAATTAATGGAAGGGGAAGAAGAAGTGTATAATTTTGGGATATGGTGGAAACTATTATGGGAGAAAGGTCGGTTAGAGGGACATAGTTGCATGGTGGGTAGACGAGCGAAACCTGCCATTCAGAAATATTATAGGATAAGAGGAAGGAGGTAGAGCAATGGAAGTATGGGTTGCAAAAGTATTTGGAGGGACATTAGCGGAGTGCTGCACAGGAGGAATGATAGACAGATGGTGGAAATGAGAAGTATTAAAGATAGGTTACAGGAAATACAAAATGAACGATTTGATGCAATCCGTGTGAGGGAGGAATGGAAGAGGTGTTGTGGGGGATAAACCTTGGCGTGCGTGTTGTGGAAATATAGGAAACGTAGAAATGGTATGTTAATAAACACTTTGGAAGTTCAGGATGAAATCGAGGGATATAAAAAGGGCAAATAATGAAAACAACAGAGGCAATGAGTATGTATGCGAGTGTATGGTTTCGAGAATATTTTAAAGCAAATTTTGGAGTGCATAGGATGTGAGTAAGTTTTTAGATAGTGTTGAATCTGTGGTAACGAAAGAAGATAGGATGGGAATGGGTGGTGCAATAAGTGAAGATGAGATTTTAGAAGCATTAAATGGTATGAGTATGCGCAAGTCACCAGGAGTGGATGGATTGCCCTAAGACTTTTATGTGGTGAATTGGGAAGCATTAAGGGAATGTGTGGTGCGTTTAATTAATGGTATGAAGGAAAAAGGATGCATGGGTGAATCGCAAAGAACAGGAGTGGTAGTGTTGATATTAAGGATGGGGTGGGAGAGACTATTAGGAATTATAGGGCCCTGTCTATGATGTGTGCGGATTATAAGTTGTTTGCAAAGTGTTAGGAATAGGATTAAGAAGAATTGGTAAAGAATAGAGAAAGGGCAATATGGCATTCGGGCGGTGTATAAATGAGGGTTTCATAGTATTATTGATTTTATTGATGAAAGTGAGGGGAGGAGTCTTGGCAGTGGATTGAGAGCGCGTATGATAGCCTTGATAGGGAAATGTTATGGGGAATTATGAGAAAGCAGGGTTTTGGTGAGGAGATAGTGCGATGGGCAGAATTATTGTATAGTGAGTGAGATTGGGAGTGCAAGTGAATGGGAAGTTAGGTGGTGCAGTTGTAGGGTAAAGGCTTGAGGCAGGGTGTCCCTTGTCTCAAATGTTATTTGCTTGCTTACAAAATCTGATGTATCAAGTGGTGAATGAAGGGCTAGGAACAGGGGTGGGGAGGGTTTGGGGCTGAATAGCGGTCAAAGATTGTTGGATACATGGATGACACAACTATTTTGGTGAAGTGTGAGGAAGAGCTGGTTAGAGTAAGTGCGTTTTGGAGGAATTTGGAAAGGCAACAGGAATGAGCATAAATTTGTGTAAGTCTAAGTTGCTTGAGATAGGTGCTTGGGTAGGGGATGGTTGGTAGAAGGTGTGGTTGGAATGTGGTTGAAAGCTTAAAGATTTGTGGTATCGTGTTTATGGATAGTTATGAGAGGCGCAATAAATGCAGAGAATGTAATAAGAGGCGCAATGAGAAGGATGGGAGGTTGGAAGTGTAGGGATACGACTATTTTCAGAGGGTTATTGTGGTAAAACCTTGCTGTATAGTAAAATTTGGCATGTTGGGATTTATCCAATTTAAGGGAAGATGTGGTTGGTTTCGTGAGAAAAGTCTTGAGGTACGTATGGGATATGGAAAACACTGGTTGGGTAAGGATTGGTGGTGAAAAGTGAGATGGGGGTCTGGGGTTAATTAATTTGGAAATGCGCGTAAGGGAATGTATGTCAAAGGTTGCTATCTGAGAAAAGGGGTCCAATGGGTAAAAGGAGATAATGTTATGCGTAATGTGAAGAAGTGTGGTGGGGGAAGGATTTAGTACATTGTGAGGATATGTTGCACAATGATGCATGCTAGGAACCCGAAGAGGATCAAAGTTGCGACATTGGAAAGAGCTGGTGAAGGTAGAGTTGTGGTAGAGGGAATGTCTAACTTTTTTTCAGCAAGATGGCGACTGGAGGAAGGAGGAGGGTCAACACCATGTGTTGAAGTGTTTGAGACAGTGTACACGGATAACTCGAATGTTTTGTTGCCTCATTATCCGTGATGCTTATGGCATTGGAATTGAGGAATTACGAGGCATACGCTGAATGGGGCGCACAGAATTTTCATCAAGTTTGCTACGACAGCGGCATATGAGAGGATTGTGGACAGCTTCCAGGACAAACCGATGGTGATCAACGCTGGCCTGAGGTACGCTTGAGAGATGTATCAAGATATTATACCTATATTCGAGTCCGAAACGTGCCATTTGAAGTTTTGGATGGGGATATTCGAGCAGCGTTTCAACAATTTGGAGTGGTGCATACGGCTGTGATGGGCAAATGGACTGACGGAATTTACGCAGGATTACAGGAAGGGTCATATTCCCTCAAATGACTCTCCGACGGCCTATACCTTCGTATGTTGTCCTTGAGGATTTTAGGACTCAAGTCTACGTCCATACGCCGTCAACAACGAACCTGCAGACTATGTGGGGCGTATGATCATGTTGCAGCTGCTTGTGGGAGGAGGACAGACCGTCGTCAGGAAGAACGAATGGATGACAAGGTGGTTGACAGGACAGAGAGTGTGGTGCAAGTACCACCAAGTGTGGGACAGAGTAAGCGGTGGAGTGATGAGGTGGACGAGACAGGGCGTCACCTGTGAGACACTGCCTGAAGGCTCAGTGCAGAAAAGCCGGAGGGAGGGGGAATGCTTCTGTGGATGGGGAGATTTTGCAGGGGACTTGCCCCATATTTTGCAAGATGCCCTCAGAGATTTTCTGGCACACCTGGAGAAGAGTCCCCTTTAGAGCCTGGAGTTGGGCATGGAGTTGCCTGGGGAGGGCGGGATTACATCACATGCCGGGGAATCTAACCTGGTGGTGCAGGATGTGTGGCTGTGGTTCATAGGCAGGACGAACAGTTGGAAAATGTGCTATGGATTACAGTAGTGATTCACGTAAAAGGCCTGTGGGTGGGTCCGATGAGGACGTGATCACACCCAGCAGAAAGTTTGTACAAAGTCATGGGTAGATGCCCGCAAGGGTAAGGGTGGGGTGTCAGGAAGAGAAGGGCTTAAAGTGGTCAGGTGTGAAGGCGAAGGAAGGAGGAGCGCCAAAAAGTCCAGAGGTATCGAGGAAAACCCCTATGTTGTCTTCAGAAGTCTCACTATAATGTTAACGGGCCCTTTGGGCTGAGGTGAAACGACGTGGCTTGAGGTGACTATGGGACTTTTTCAGGTAGATATTTGTTTTGTACAAGAACATAATTTCAGGTGTGCGAGGAATTGTGTTTGAATGGGTACAGAGTGTATGCAGGTGATTCAGGAATTTAAAAGGGGAGGGGCTGCTGTGGTCATGCGAGGTGTCCTTTTAAGTTATTAGCGTGGGGAGACAGGTGGGGAGGGTAGGGTGGTGAGGGTGGACGGGGTGTGGGGAGATGTGTCGTGAGTTTTATAAGTGTATATATGCCGGATCTCTGCAGGAGTTACTAAGGAACGTTGAAAAGGATTTTTTGCTGTATCATTTGAGAGGACTGCCGGGGAAATAACCATTATAGGAGGAGACTGGAACTGTGTCATGGGGTGAGGATGTAGAGCCCAGAGGTGGGCTGTGTCCTGGGAGTGTTGAGGGAGGTATTAGGAGCAGCCAGGATGATGGATGTAGTTAGAGGAGGAGGATGGTGTGTGGAGCACACTGTAAAGGCGGGGGATATAAAGGCGCCTAGATAGGTTTATGTAACTAAGGAGATACAGGTTGGTAGGGTAGAAGCTATGGACGTGGATATTCTGATCACTAGAGAGTGTGTTGGCAGATATTAGCTGGGAAGGAATGATTAAAAGGTATGACAGCTACTGGAAATTGAATATAGTTTACTGCGGGGAGTTGGTGAGAGAAATTTTTCTGCATGGTGGCAGGGGCAATGGGAGAGAGGTCAGCATGCGGGAGACTTACGAGTTGGTGGAAATGTGGGCAGGGAAGAGAATTGGGGGAAATTGGAGATTACAGAGGTACTTTGAGGGTCAACTGGAGGATTGTTACAAAAGGCGGGAATTCTAGGATGGATGAGATGGGTATTCTGAAAGAGCGTCTGAGAAACTGCAGAATGAGCGATTTATCGACACACGCGTGAGAGGAGGACTAGAGGAGGTCTTTGGGGAGACAGAGCCATCACCTGTTTTCCCTCCGACGGTTTAGGAAGAGGCAGAGGACACAACTGATGATGTTGGAGGTCTGTCGGGAGTTGGGGGAGTATAGGAAGGACAATTGTCTCGAACTACTGAGGGAATAAGTAACTATGCAGATCACTGGGTAAGAGTACTTGCAGGAGGAAGAGGGGGTGAGGACAGGACAGTAGTAGGACGGATTAGGTCTATTGTTAGTAAGGACGACAGGAAAGAAATGGAGGAGAATTAGTGAGGAAGAGGTATAGGAGGCAGTGCAGGGTTTGAGCAAAGGGAAAGGCACCTGATTGGATGGTCCCCCTAATGATTTCTATGTACATAATTAGGAGCCTAAGGATTGTTTAGTTAAAGTATTCAATTGTATGAAGAATGGGAGGGTTAGGTAGCATGCAGAACACTGGGGTTTTAGGGTTTTGGTGAAGAAAAAGAGGAATGTATTACGATGAAGGGTTATAGATTTATAACATTAATGTGCGGATTATAAGATTTTGCATAAGGTACTGGTATAGGCTTAAGAAAGTGGTGGAATAGGGCTTACATAAGGGACAGTGTGGAATCCCAGGTAGAAGCATGGGTGTGGTCATGGTCAAAATTTGGATTTTATTGAGAGGGGGTGAAGGGGGGGGTGTTGAGTATCGATTGGAGTCCTTATGATAGTGTTGACAGGAGTAGTTGTATGAATTCTCGAGGAGGCAGGGTTTGAAATGAATTAGTAGGGTGGTAGAGACTCTGTATGCAGAAACCAAGGTTCGGATACAGATAAATGGTAAATGGAATGGAGTGCCTATGGATAGGTTTAAGACAGGCTGCACCTTGTCCCAGGTATTGTTTGCTTGCATGCAAGACCCCTTTTATCATTTAGTTTCAGGAGGAAGGGCTGAGGGACGGAAGGGGATGTAGGGATAGATTGGATATGTGGATGATACTACTGTACTAATTTGAAATGTAGAATTAGTGAATGTGGGGCGTTTTGTAGGATTTTGGGAAGGCTACTGGGATGAAAGTAAACTATGCTAAATCAGTTGTTGGAGGTAGGCAGGTGGGTAGGGGAGGTTGGTGAGGGCAGGGGTGGGCAATGAGTGGAACAGGTGAAGATTTGTGGGGTGGTGTACTGGCAGACCGGTGGAGCCAAAAGGTTAATGCAGAGGTGGTAGTAAGAGGCTATTAAACGTATGGGTGGATGGCAGCCTGGGGACGTCACATTGCATCAGAGGGTAGTGATCGTCAATTCATTAGTGTTTAGTAAACTGTGGCATCGTGCGCGGCGGTGTTCCCTATTTTGAGGATGTGAAGAGTACAGAGAAGGGCATTACTTATATATGGGGTTATGGGAGGGCGTGGTTAAGTAAGGAAGTGGTAATGACGAGGACGCTAAGGAGGTTTGGGGCTCATCCCATTAGCAAGGCGTCTGCAGTGTGTTTACATTAAGCATCGATACCTCAAGGTGGGTGGGGTGCGTGGGGGAGAGTGGATTGATTCAGGAAAGATGTCAGAAAGGTGGTGAAGAGAATGATCGAGAAGGTGAAGGAATGTTGAGGCGAATCATGGTGGTTAAGGAGCCGAGGAGGATCACTGCGGGAGTCTCCTGGGCAGGGGAGGGTGCATGGGAGGTGCTGCATGGGAGCAGCGATATACCCTGTGTATGATTGGATGGTATATGGAAGGATTAGAAGTTGTGTGTTTTCAAACCCAGATGTGAATTTGTGTATAGAGTTTTTAATGAGGATCTGTTGCATGAAAAGCAATTTTGTTCCGTATATCGGGGATATTAGGGGAGGGAGGGCTGTCGCAAATGACCCGGGAGGAGGATACAGCGTATCGTATCATGCAGATGTGTTTTGTCCTTCTCTATTAAGTGTAGTGCGTGAATGGTTTGGGAAAGATGTACGCAGAATTGGGGGGGAAGACTTTCATATTCACGGACCTTACAAACTTTAGTGTGGGAGGGGTGGGAGGAAGGTAGAGACGGGCAGTGGCCAGCACCTAATTGACACAGATTACTTGTATCTGTCATGGGGCATGAGGGGTGTCAGGAAGTGTAGAGTTAAGGCTTTGGCTGCTGTGTTTTATATGACAAAATAAATAAAGGGATCTTTATGATGGAGAATTGGGATTCAGCTTTTTCTGGCTGGGTTATAGGGGAGTTGGCGGTGGGTAGTTTACTAGAGCTGTGAGGAGGTTTAAAGGACTGGCTTTGGCGACAGGAATCAGGGGCATACATGGTGGGGATGGGTGTATGAATGAGAGAGAGTGGGTGGGTGACGTTGGACTCGGGCATATGACCCATGACTGGTGTGCGATGTGTGTGATATGACAGGGAGACTGGGTGGAGAGAACTTCTGAACAAAGGTGTCAAGGGGTAACCATAGTGGCTTTCTTCTTCTTCTTCTGGTTTGGTAAAATTATATGATTACTAGGTGTTAGAAAAGTTCCCTTTAAGCTAACTTATATGAGTTCTTTTTCCTTGGAGTATAAGAAATGACTTCCAACATGTTGTATACTTTGAGTTTCTGAGATGCGTTTTCTCATGTTCCATTTTGTGCCACTGCTGCGGCTGGATTACAATGAATTTTGTGTTATGTATCCCTTTCAAATGATTATATTTTAATATCAAATATTAATTTCTTTATTATTTAAAGCTGATCTCTGTATATAATCTACTTTTTCAGATAATATATTCCTTTACACTATTTTGGTGGCTGTAAAAAAAAGTTTTCAGTTTTGGAGATGATCCTTATGTTCTTGCTACATTAGCCATACCCACAGGTAGATAGGAATGTTTTGCTTACTGTACTAGCAATTATTGATGTATGATCAGCAGTGTGTGTGGTTTGTGAGTTGCTGTTAGCCTATTATTATATTATTACACAATTGATAATGTTTATATTGTCTTCTAATTTTAACAAGTAATAAGATTTCATGGGTCATTAAATACAGCACTTTACAGGCGTGCGAATAATAACGCGAGGATAAGCTATTTAGTATATTTTTATTATACTATCTGGTATTTCATCATTAAATAACTATTTGTGTTTATATACTAATTATGTATAGGTTATTATTTATTTCTATTCATGGATGATAACATTGGTGACAGTTTTTTTTTTTCTGGTTTTGTTGGTACTTTTTATGCTTTGTATGTTTTCTTAAGTAGGGGAAAATTTTGTTAACTTTGTTGCTTTGCAACACAGTTAGTAGCATCTTACAAGATCACTCTGTCTTCTTTGTTTCCGCCTTATATATATTTTTGTAATTGTTTTTCCAATAAAATATAAAAAAAAAAAAAAAAAATATCTAATTTTACCCTCTTATGATTGAGCATGAAGTATGTAGAGAGTTTAAAGAATGAGAGTAAGAAACAAGTGAAGAAGTAATCTTGCAGTTCTTACAAGGATGTGGCTTCGAAAATCATGATTCTATTGGATTTCTGGAGTGCTGAGGACGCTCCATGTGGAGTACATGAGGAAAAGACACTGCTATCATAAATTATTTTTGCAGAACATCTGAGGACTATCAGGGAGTGGCTGGCACTGTTAATAAGATGATGGTGGAGGCCATCTGCAAAAAAATTCTGAGTTTGATCACTAGGGGGATGTGAATATGATGTATTCTGGCAAGAGTTTCAATGTCATAGTTGATTTTGCATCTCTACATGAGAATACAGAAGAATAAACTGGACAGAAAGACAGATGAAAGGCCATTACAGCGAATATCATGTACGAACTAAGTGTAGGAATAGGTTAGTATATGGAACTTGGCATGAATGGTGTTTTTCAGGATGTGTATGGGGATTTTACGGTACAACGGTTATTTGGATTTACGATGACAGTGTAGGTGAAGAAGACTGTTGATATTCTACCCAGAAGGTGCAAAACAAGGATGTATGAACAAAGTTTGTGTGGCAATGGAGTAACAAGTTATTATCTATATATGTGTGAATAGACTTAAGAACATTATTAAAGGAAAGTAAAAAATTGATTAAAACTACTGGTGACTCTGTTTTTCTTTGTGATATTTGATGTTTATATGTTTGTTTTTGCTTTATTATCTTTATTGGTTACAGGCTACTATAATATCCTGCCTGTAACTAGGATACAAGATGTAATACTCAGGAAAAATACATATTAATATAGGCAGGATGAGAGAGATGCTAGCCAACATATATTTAATTGCTAATCATTTTTGTGTTTCTGGTATGACTATATTTGCCTTCTTCACGAGAATATCTTTTTATCATCTGTTTTGACCTATTTTGTATAGATATAAAAATAATGAAGTTTATTATTAATGTGTAGCTTTAACATAATTGATGTAGCGTTGCATTTACATTCATCTGTATTAGTTATTAAAAATGTAAGCTAACTGTGTGGGGATTTGCTGGTTCAAGATAGTGTATCTCCAAATAAGTAGTGAATGTTCTCTGAATAACATAAGGAAATGTATATTATTAAAGTATCTTGCTGTCTTTATATTATGCCAAGAGTCTGATGCACAGTGTACTGGAATGTCAGTGGGGACAGTTATGGTTGCATGTTCCATCTTGAGAAAGCAATAGTGAAGAGTTGCAGTTACCTGTACTATTACTAACTAAATATATTGGTAATGCAATACCATATAATTGTACTATGAAGTCATAAATGTTATTTCTGTGTTTTTATTTTTTACGATACCATTGCCCAATCAGAATGCAGGAGATGTAGACAATAATATTACTGGAAGCATGCAGTTATAAAATTTATTACAATTGTGTGGATTAAGGGTAGGTGTGTTATGTATGTTATTTTGATTTCATCAAAAGAATTTCAGAGGAAGCTTTCTCTTAAGAAAAGTCAAGAGCATATTAATCAGATTGGTGTTCAATAAGATCTTTAAATCGTTACTATGCTGTTCTAGAGCGATAGAGTTATGTGTTATCCCAGGAACTTTTAGAGTTTCATGTTTTGACTAGTGATTGTATTGGTTATAAAGCACCTTGAAGTTATGAGGAAAATTATGATTGTGCTAGTGTCAAGTGTAATGAGGTGAGGAATTCCATGTTGTTTACTTTCTGTGATCTCATTGATAATTATAAAAGTTCTATATATTTGAGCGCTCTTTATTTATATCTTAATATATGACACATATATACCAAGTATTATTAGCATATCAGAGATTAATTAAGAATATTCTTGAATAACAGCAAGGAAGTAATATGTGTATTTAAGTATAATAATACAATTTTACTACTTTACTATTAAATTGATATTGCAGTGTACTGCGATGTCAGTGAACTGATACAGTTTATATTTATCCCAATGGAAAACATCGTGATTTAGGATCTCTGTTTAATCTTTACTAAATATAGTAAGTATTTATATATTTTATCAACAATCAATTAAATTGTCTTAAATCTTTAAAATTTTAATCACTATAAAATTCAAAGAGGATGCATAGAAGTATAACATGGTATCATGTATGTCTGATTCAGATTGTAACACAATTTAGTATAAATTTAGGGGTAAGGGTGTGCTATGTATACATATTGTTCTGGTTTAAGCAAAAATTTTCAGAGTGAGTTGCTATTGGGAAGGTTGAGGGAGGGAGGTATATTCTGCATTTGTAGATTTCCAACTGGTGTTTCATGAAACACCCAGTATTCTCAATGATGATCATGTAATAACAAGTATAATTGCTGTTGGAAGTTTCTGATTATCATATCTTAAAAATTATGTTGGCGTAATTATACAGCGTTCATATTATGTTTCAAGCGTTTCCATGCTATATATAATACTATATATACTGCTACTATGTACTCTGTTGTGTCTGAGCAGAGATGTACTTCATTGTCACCTTTATTAGAATAACCTTAACTACTGGAAGACTAGCCAGATGAACTCTTGGCTCTCAAAGAGTTCAACTGCACTGAACAGCATTTACCTGGCAAATCTGCGTGGTGCAGATGCGTCCTCCGTTTGAATACACGAGAGGCCAAATAATGCTAAGAAATAGTCCACTGTGAACTGGTGTGGTTGAATTCTGCTCCAGGAAGATCTTATTCTTACAAACCCACCCGGCTGCATCAGGCGGCTGTGTGGGCCAAAATTACTATGAAACTACCAGAAGCTGGGCCTCTAGTAGGGAAAGGGTATGCCAGTTAGTAATTCCACAGTCGCTGTGTAGCCTTCTGGCTAGTTCCACGATGTACCAGGTGTTTGCACACCTAGTATGGATCGTTCTGTGAAACAAGCTAAATTGAAATATTTTTTTGGCCCCTTTTCAACTGATAACCGGATGTTAAAAAAGTGTATCTGTATGCCCTAAAGGGGTTACTGGCCCTTTTTAAACAAAAAGGGTTTCCCAAAAAAATAGGACCAGGGGGGGGTTTTAGATCTTTGGCCAAATTTTTGTTTCCCGGGGAAAAAAACACCTGTTGTTTATGGTGAAAATTTTTACCAGATTTTGGGAGGGTCCCCTTTTCAGATGGGATTTTCCCGACAAAAAAAAAGCATTCAATGACTTTTAATCTCGGGGCATACCCTTGTCCCCCCAAAAGATAATGGATTAATTTTTTTAATGAGATTTAGAAAACTTGTGTATTTGTACAAGATTTACAAAATTTTCCTTATCCCGGGGGAAAGAAATGAAAGTACTTGGGGTTTTGAGCCACCTTTCCCCCAAAAGTGCAACCTGGGATAAGTTATCCCCGTTTTCAGGTGGGAAAAAATTTTCTTATAATTTTCAAAGGTGACAACCCCCATTATGAATTCGGGGTTGAAAAGCTTTTTCCTTATGAGCTGTTACATTCTAACCCAAAAAACCCCAAAATTTTTTTAGATTTTTTTCCTTTTTCCCCGCTCAGTGTTTTCCCCGGGAATTTAAACACCATAAGTCATCAACCGTTCAAAGAATAAAACCCGGGCCCAAAAACCCCAAAAAAAAAAAAAAAGGGTTTGAGTTTGTTGACTAACTTTTTAAAAAAAATTTAAATAAAAAAATCACCAAAAATTTTGGTCCTTACCCAAATAGTTGAACATATTTTTTGGGGGGGAAAAACTTTGGGGAAATGTTTATGAAAGAAAAAATGTGGGAAAAAATTAAATGAGAGGTTTTTTTTAAAACAGAAGGAGAAGGGGGGGAAATATATGAAGAAAAAAAAAAAGGGGTTTAAAAGGATCAACAATGTAAAAAAGAGCAAATGAAATGGTGAGATGTTATAAAATTTTTTGAAAAAAAAAAGTTTTTAGTGA